>JANAVB010012772.1:0-51395 GCA_029216955.1 Iris pallida | reverse complement strand
TTGGATTAACTACTCAGATGCTCCCGTAGATAGGAAGGCCTTTTGGTTCGCCCACTTCAAGGTAAAAAAATTGTTTATTTTTAAATTTTAATAATCATTTGTGTATATTATACAACTTTTGTATTTTACTTCTTGTAGAGGACCTATTTCTATCCACCACACCGGGCGGCGAGGATCGAGGGCCAATTTTCTGCCGTCGCAGCTAAGCTCATCCGTGATGCGATCCACGACCAGAAGTGTCGTGATCGCTCCTGAGAGCCGATCCATGGTTGGATCACGCCAGAGCAGTGGACTGCGATGAAGGCTAGATTCGCCGAGCCTAGGTACCAGGAGCGGTCTGACAAGGCCAAGGTGGCACGGTCGAGCGCCGGTAAGTGGTGTGGTGGCTCCATTCCGATGACGGAGCATTTTCGTCGTCTGGTACGTTTCCTATGACGGACATTAATTTATATATAGTTCGATAGAATGTTTAATACTAATAATAGATAATATATTTAACAGGTAAAAAAGGGTGAGGACCCGAACATGGTGACCGTCTTCCTGGTCACCCATCGGAGGGGCTGGGGAGTTCATTGACGAGAGGGCGACGCAGGCATATGTACATTCTATTCTTTATATTAATTTACTATAATTTAGAAAACAGGAAAATAGATATCAATATAGACTTTAGCAAATACTTACACGTTAGCAAACATGTTCTAGGTCGAGTTTGTTCGGCTACAGGAGGAGGCGGCTGCTGCTGCTGCTGCTGCTAGTGCGCAAGCAGAGGGAGGGGCTGGTACTTCCTTCCAGCCGCCTACAGCTCCATCGCCGGACGAGCTCTGGATGACCGCCGTTGGCGATCTTCAGAAGGGTACGTACTACGGTACGGGATCCTACGGCGCGTATTTGGCTTCGGAGTCATCCCGGGTCCCCTCTGTCAGTGTGCAGTCTCCGTCTTCGCAGGCGTCGTCACGAGCTGAGGATGTTCGTCGTCAGATCGAGGAGCTGCGTCGCGAGTTGCAGCAGCAGATTTCTGATGCGGTCGAGCGACGATCCGACCCTCCGATCGTCACCGGACGATTTGATGCGGTCGAGCGCAGTATACAGGAGCTGATGAGTCTGCATCAGGCTACATCTGCCAGCTTGCAGACGCTCACCGAGTCTACGCAGCGCACAGAGCGTAGACAGGTCGAGCTGGAGGGATCGCAGAGGAGCATGTCTGCCTCACTCACTCAGGTTTTGGCTTCGCTTGAGGAGGCGAGTACTGAGAGGGTGGTGAGTACCCTTGCTGTTTATGTGACCGACTGCGAGAGCTGGAGCAGATACGTCCTCCCGGTCCATCGACGGCGCCGACTCCAGACATTGCACTGCCTCCTACTGCCCCTACGGTGCAGCTCACCCAGGAGCAGTATGACTACATTCTATCCCAGTTGCGCGGAGGGGTCCGCAGTGATTTTATTGATTTTTTTATGACTTGTATGTATTGGCCCTATGGACAAATTGTTTATTGGTACACTTTTGTTTATACACTTGGTGGAGACTTTTTATCATCTTCCATTTTTATTTGACTCTATTGGATGTTTGTGAGGATGTGTGTCTGTGATATTTACTTTTGCACTGCCTCCTATTTTTATTATGATATTTACTTTGTGATATCTGCGACGGGGATGACAAATATACCTACGCTGGGTTATAAGCGATGATCTGATATACAAAGGAGGTGCTGCCGAAATTTTATAAAAATATAATGTGTATTTTTGTGATGATGTGTGTCTGTGTTTACAGTGAATGTGAAATGCAGTGTTCGGAACCATCGACAGTTTCGATTAATGTTGTATGTTTTATCTTGGATAGAAAGAGCAACAGTTCAGGGTGTACTTCTGAGAGCTTCATTTTCACGTCCTTCACTTTCTCGAGACGTCGTAAAGGTTCCCGAGAAGGTGAAGGACGTGAAGAGGAAGCTCTGAGAAGTGCACCCTGAACTGTTGCTCTTTCTATCCAAGATAAAACTTAGAACAGTAAGCGAAACTGTCGATGGTTCGAACACTGCACTTCACACACACTGTAAACACAGACACACAGCATAACAAAGATACCAATTATATTTTTTTTAATTTTTTTAGAATATCTGCGACGTATAGCGACGTTCTGCGACGTTTTGCGACGTCCAGTACACGTCGCTATACGTCGCAACATAGTGACGTCACGCCGCTACACGTCGCTATAATGCTGACGTGTATAGAGCCAAACGTCGCTAAAGATGTTGCTAGGCGTCGCTAATATGCTGACGTGGCTGCCATGCCATGTCATCATATATAAAGTTGACGGCGTCGCTAAGTGGTCGCCCTACGTCGCTATACTGGCGACGTATAATGACGTCGCTATCTGTCGCTCATATAGCGACGTCTAGCGACACGAGATGTGACGTCGCAACTAGCGACGAATTGCGACCAAATTGTAATCTGCGACAAGCCTATAAGCGACATCCATTTTTCATCGCTAAATACGTCGATAATAGAAATTAGCGACGAATTTCCCCTTTTTAGCGACGTACTTTGACGTCGCTAAAAGGGATTATTTTAGTAGTGATATATATATATATATATATATATATATATATATATATTATATATATATATATATATATATATTCATTGCAATCTAATTCAATTGGCATGCAATCATTTCCAAACAGTGTCTTGTGGAACTCTTTGTATTGTTTAATATTTGGTAAAAAAAAAAAAATTCAAAGCCAGTATCATAATATAATTATCAAGATTAGATTGTACAAATGAAGAGTTAAGTTTACAAATTATCTGTTTTATATTACATTTTAATATCTGTTTCTAAAGAATTTGCCAATGATGAAATGCTTGAAATTATGAGGTGTAGGTTGGTCCAAGACCCTGTTAACCAGGGAGAACCTACTTGGATCTCCTACAACCAAATGACATCAAATGGCACATGCTGAGGCAAATTCTGATATATATATATATATATATATATATATATATATATATATATATATATATATATTACTGTCTAGTTCCAAAATAATAGTGATTTCTACAAATTGTAAATCATTTTTTGAATCAAATAAATCATTTAGTATCCTATATTAAGATTGATATTGAGTGTCGTGATATTCGATGAGTTGAATAAGAGCACAACTAATTCAGGTTTTCACTTGGTGACTATATTGTTTTGTTTATATAATCAATCTACAATGATGTAAAATATTGATGCCAATAGTGTAGTGAGAAGTCGGAAAACTGGGGACTTGGTTCATGCAAGAACATTTCTTATTGGTAGTTGGCTCATGTATTTTCATAGAGTTTTAATGAATATAAATGCATGTACGTGAATAATGTTTTCTTCTTTGTGTGAAAATGGTTATAATGAAGAGTTTTAAGTTTATCAAGTTTGTGTTCTTTATCTATTCTACTATATAATAGGAAACTTGGTGGTAAAACTTTTGAATTTCTAAAATACCAGTATTTTATAAACATAATGTCATTCTGTCAACTTGAATGTCATTTATGTTTAAGAGTCAAAATAATAAAATTTACATGCTATGATTTTTTTTTTATACAACTCTTCATGTTCCAATGGTAATAATTTTTATGTCGTTACCATTTTTTAAAGGTTATTATTCTCAAAAGAAAATTAAAAAAATAAAATTTGTACTTCGAATCTTTTGGCATTGTAAAAAGAAAGCACAAACACATAAATAGTCATTTGGAAAAGATGGAAATGCGACAACTGATCTTATGATATTCTAAGTAAAATACTTGTACGTACATGTAGACTAGTGTTAGAAATGTATATAATTAATTGGACATTTAATGAATTGGGAAGGTTTTATGTTCTTTCTGGTGCTATTGTATTTGTGAATTTACACCTGGAATTGGATAACAAGAAAAACAACCCATTGTAGTTGAACCCATAACATCCAAATATGCAACAAATTGCATAGAAATCTTTGCAAAAAATTACAGAATAGAAATATTTCATACCCCCAAACTACAACGGTACTTTGAAAATTTAATATCTTCTCTATTTTGAAATGTATACTATGTGCTTTGATTCCGACTTCTTACAATCATGAGTTTTGATATGAAGAACTCGTAGACTTCTTTCGGCCATGAGCTTTTATCTTGTTACGGCCATGAGCTTTTATCTTGTTAGCAATTTGGCAAACGAGAAAAATTCGGGACGACGCTAGTACGAGTATAAATTGGTTCAATGCAAATAAAATATGTTAAAAAATTGGTCAATTATTCAAAAAAATACAAATATTGATGTTAAAACTTCACATTTGTCAAATTTGGCTAATTAAACATATTTCCACCATATTTTTTTTCCAAATTTTTCAATAATTTATATCGAATACGTTTTAAAATGTCGCATGTTTAAATTTTACGTACTAATTTGTAGGGCTGGGCACGGGTCGGACCGGGCCCAAAATTTGTAGACCCGAACTTGACCCGTACTTTAACGGGGCGGAGCGGATTAATTTATTTTTAGAATCAGACCTGACTCGACCCGTTGGAAACGGATCCAATCCACAATAACCCGTGGGTTCATACGGGTCTAAAATTTGCCACATACAAAAAAATTATATACAAAAGTAAGAAAACTATCCTTATACAAAAGTAACAAAATTGTACAAAAAAAATCACCTGTAATCAAACATTAAAAATCACTTTATTCAAAAAAAAAAACACCTGAGAGACTATCCCTATACAAAACTATACAAAAATTTAAATTTACTGTACTACCCTTACAAACGGGCCCGGTCGAGGCCCCTTGTGTTTTCAAAGTATGACCTGTCCCGAACCGTTCATATCACAGGGCCCGTCCCGTTTCAGTTTTGAAATTTCTGACCCGACTTGTTTGGGTGTTTTACGGTTCGGTTCGGATTGGAACCGCGGGTCCTAGACCCGTATGTCCAGTCCTACTAATTTGGATCATTCAAAAGTACGCAAGTATTATACGTTTCTGAAATATACAAAAAAAATTGCGTATAATACGAGTGTTATTTGGGTGATTGCTAACAAGGTGATGGACTCGCTGACTTAACAACACATTGAATCACAACTTGGATATTCAAGCTTTTACAACTCTTTGAGACTTCTAATTGAACTTTCTAATTGGTACTAGAAGGCTTGGAGTTGGTACTTGGTGATAGGAAAGTGTAGAGCTGAGAGTATTGAAAATAACAAGTTTTGAATTAGTGAATGAAATTAAAAAAATGGAGCGCTATTTATAGATATCTGAAAATCATGCTGACCGAATTCGGTCCAGCAAATATATTGTTAGGGTTGTATACTAAAAACATCACTTTTTTATAAACTAGATTTGCTTATCTTTTTTGAATGAGAATCAGATGGACAAATGTTTGTATATTTATTTGTTATACTATTAATATAATTGTTTGATATTGTACATTGTAGACAATATGGTGTGTAGTGTCACGCAGAAGATCATATTATCAGTTCCTGGTGGGACATATAAATGGTTCGCAACCTAAATGGAGTTGAAAAACCATCGGTAAGGTTGTAGTGTAATCTGGCATTAGTCTATCTTGACTATAGGTTTACAATAGTACACTTTGTGTGTATTGAGGTTTACAATAGTTTTGATAACAATTGTTTCATCAATAAAAATGGAGGCAAGACTACTATACATCATAAATTATAATCGTCCATATTAATTATATAAATTAAAATCTTAATTAAAATACAACACGAGAGGTCGTATCACTTTGGGAATCTCGTGTCAGTCATGACCCCAACACGTGTCAAAAATTCCGTGTCCAAGTGGTGTGCGTTGTGCACAGGAGACCCCGAACAACAGGGGAAGACACTACACGCGCACGTATGTTGCACCCGTGTGTTCCCGTGTCCAATACGACACGACACCAATATCAACTCAGAACACCAGAAATTAATAAATGAGCCTAAACCCTAATTTCCTATTCAAAAATATTCCAGAAATCAATTTGAAATGCCCTTTGGGGCATTTCATCAAACACATTCACGTATCCACTGATACGTGTCCGATACGAACACGTATTGAACACGAAACCTAGGGTTAGCTATACCTACAGTTAGGATAGGCCTAGGGCTTCCTAAATATGCAATCAAAATCCTATTTTATGGTGTTTCAGCTGTCTTTGGAGGAGCCCCTCCACCAGTGCACAGACAAAGTCCTGTCATCCCAGAGACGCCTTTCCAGCAACCGCCGCCTACAGGACACTTGATGGGTTTACAATGGCTCAAAAAGCCCTAAGTGGATCATCAAGTTACCAAAACTTCTTCAAATTGGATCTTCCCTGAAATTTCTCACCATGGACATAAAGAGCACAGCAATTAGAATCCATTGCAAGAAATTAGGAAAAAATTAGTTGGAATGAAAGAGTTATGGATTGGGGAAGAAAGGGTTTACCTCTTCTTCAAACTTGCAAACATGCTAAGAAGGCTAGCACTAAATTTTAGGAGACATACCCTAAATTTTAGGAGACATTAATTAGAGGGAGAGTCGGTGACATGGCATACAGGCTAGACTTGCCACCTGCACTGCTAGACTTGCCATCTGCACTAGGGAGTTCACAACGTATTCCACGTATCACAGTTGAGACGGTACGTGGCTGACCCTAACCATGTGCTCGATCATTCAGATTGAGGTTAGACCTACTCTCAGTTATCCATAGCAGCCTGTGGAGATTCTGGATCGCCGAGAGAAAGTGCTGAAAAAACAGGTGATACCCTTGGTTCGCGTCGCGTGGAGGCATCTTTCTCCAAGAGAGTCGACCTGGGAGCGGGAGGATGAGATGCGCAAGCAGTACCCCTATCTTTTTGGACCTTGAGGTATACTTTTCTATCCTTCTCAGCAGTTAGTTTCGCGCTTTAATTTCGAGAACGAAATTATTTTAAGGGGGGTAGATTTGTCACTACCACATTTCTAGCTTGAGGATATTTTGGTCATTTTTAAAATTTTAGAATTATTTGGAATTATTTAGTATTAATTATAATTATTAGAATTTTAAGTGATTTTTAGTATAATTGATTTGGTGCTATTATTGACTTTAACTCAGGATGTCTTAGGAGACTGTCTTAGAAGCTAACCTAGATCATGACTACTTGGTTAAAGTGTGTAACCCTAGCTTGACCTAAGTGATATCCAACTCATTAGAATTAGAATTTATTAGAAGAAAATAGGAATTATTTTGAATAGAGAATGGCTTGTGATTTCACAAATCATGATTTATGACTTAAGCCCATAGAGGCCCAAAACCAAACTCCATGTAAACCCTAGCCCAACACACACCCCATGGCCGGCCAACCTAGTCCTCCCCCTCTATTTAATATCTCCTAAAATTTAGGACTAACCTCCTTAGAATATTTTGAAAAAATCCTCCCCCACTATTTAATATCTCCTAAAATTTAGGGCTAGCCTCCTTAGAATATTTGCACTTTTTCTAAGCAATTTGAAGCAGTTTTGGTAGCTCCACACTGCAATTTGAAGCAGTTTTGGTAGCTCCACACTCACATTGGAACTTTTTGAGCCATTGCAAACCCATAGGTAATTTCTAATCCACACCATAAAATAGGATTTTGATTACATATTTAGGAAGCCCTAGCCTATCCCAACTGTAGGTATAGCTAACCCTAAGTTTCGTGTCCAATACGTGTCCGTATCGAACACGTATCAGTGGATACATGAATGAACAATCAAGACCTAATCTGGATAAATCTTGAAAACTTCCCCAAGAGAAACTATGAATACAAGAATCAACAGCCTGCTGAAAGCAGAATTAAAGAGAGAAAAA
Source organism: Iris pallida (assembly GCA_029216955.1). Lineage (NCBI taxonomy): Eukaryota > Viridiplantae > Streptophyta > Magnoliopsida > Asparagales > Iridaceae > Iris > Iris pallida. The sequence continues at coordinate 43,579 of JANAVB010012772.1, read as the reverse complement.
GAAGCCTCTTCCCATACCTATCCCATACCTACCCCATACCTACGTTCTTGTTTCTCTTAATAGTCTTGCCTCCATTAAAAATTCAAACCATTAAAAATTTCACACGTAAACAAGAAATTTTAATCGGAACTCGACAGGTCGATTTGGACAATCATATTGCAATAATAATTCAATAAAGAGAAGATGTCGTGCTGTTATTTAACTCCAATCTCGTCTATATCGGTAGAAGAAGCTGATGACAACACAAGTTAATGTATAGGTACAAAAATCAAAAGTTACAAAAAAATTGCAAGATGTCTCAGAAGTACATTCATAACATGTCCAATTATAAATTTTTATGATCTTACTATTTTCCATTGGGCTTTGTTTGGGCATTGTTTGATTGGATTTTTTCCATGAAAAATATTTTTCATAGAATTATTTTCCAAAAAACTACCATTTTTTTATATTTTCTTCTAAAATAGTTGCAAATGAAACTTGTCCGACCCATACAAAATATTATTTTCCATGAAAATAACTATTTTCTATGAAAAGTATGTGGAAAAGAAATTAATTCACTCACGTCCTAAAAGCAACAATATAGACTAAATTAACTAGCACAAAATAACAATAATACAATTAATTCGACTATTATACATGCAAAGCCACTACAAGAAACATACATCATGGACTCTAAAATAAAAAAAATAAAGATAATATTCATATTAGAATCCTTTCAGTAAAATTATATCGATTCCCTCAAACGATGGAAGCTATATTGACGTCATTTAAAATGTAGGGAGAGGGTTTTGAAACCAACCTACAACTCAACAATATATAAGTTTCATCATTGGCAAATTCTTTTTTTTAAAAACTCAAATTTTATCTACAACTACACCCTTATCATTTAATAAAATAAGAACATGGCTCAGTTTTTTAATCAGCTTTCTCAATCAAGAATTCTCTGAAGCAGAACTGGCATAAAGCTGTATGTAAAAATCATCACAGCCAACAAATTTACAACAAAAACCCCCAGCAAGAAGTCAAATTTTGCAGATCGGCTCATATTAAGAAATTCAACCAGTATTTTCCCTTGTGCTTCAGCGACGAATCTCAGAAGCGCGGGTATGTTCTAATCACAGCCAACGCAAATAACAGAAAAAAAAGGACTTTTTTGAATAGAAAATAAATATGGAGAGAGATTTAGAGGCAAACCCATGGAGAAGAGGAAGCCCCCACGTTGAACCCCACCGACTTCGATCTACGCCTCAAGGACTGAGCTCTTTGGAAAAATGAAAATTTTCCAAAAGCTAGAGGTGAGAGGAGGCGAAATGAGCACTAAAATAAAGAAAAAGAAAGGGCTTTTGTGAAAGGAAAAAAAAAAAAAAAAAGAGATTTAGCCGTCGCGTTGACACAATTCTGTCAATTCGAATGGACGATTCCAGAACTGCAACACTGGACGGCTTGATGGATCTGGCACGAGCATTGGGGCTCTCATCGTCAGGTTTTTGTAAAATCAGAGAAGCCCGGGGTGCAACGTGCAAATTAATCTACAATAAATTAAATAAATTAGGGATTCTTGCTAGAGAGGGAGAGAACTTTTGGAACCATAGAGAAAAATCTGGAGTTTTGGAGTTTGGAAGTGTAAATTGAAAGGGGAAAAAAAAAGTTTTATAAAACTCGACGATGAGAGGGGCGGATAGGAGAGGGAAGAAACAGAGGAAATGAGCTCCTTTTATAGGTTTTTTGTAAACCCTAACCCTAAAACAGAACTGAGAACACTGGATCGGAACATCCAACGGCTGAAATTTACATGTTTTGCATTCAAGGACGATCCGACTCCGGCCCAACTCTTTACGTTCGAGGACCTACGACTTAAAATTAAAAATTAAATCGTCTAAGTCATATATATATTTATTGATTAATAATAATAATAAAAATAACTAAACTTTTCATATAGAGTAAAGAATTAATGAAATTGAAAAAAATAACAAGTTTGAAAAAATTTAATTTGGGTAACGAAACTACATTTTCCATAGCGTGCTGGGGGGTTTGGGTACTGCAGAGGAGTGTGGTGGGGGAGTGGTGCTCCATTAGTAATGGAGTGTCATGATGAGTGATAAAGTGTCATGAGTGGTGCTCCATGAGTAATGGAGTGTCATGGGTGGTGGAGTGTGATTGGTTGGGCGCGCGTGGAGTGTGATGGAGGGCGTGCAATGAGTAGTGGAGTGCATTGGGACGCGCCATGAGTAATGGAGTGTCGGGATCGTGCGCCATGAGTAGTGGAGTGTCGTGTAGCGCCCATATGGAGTGTCAGGATACCAACGGCTACAAACGGCTATTATGGAGTGCCAGGATGTGCGCGCCACCATTGGTGGCGTGCTGACACACCAACGGCTACCTGCAAACGGCTACATTTCAAATTCTCTTTCCTCCTCCTATTTATTGCAATGTTTAACTCTCTCTCTCTCTCTACACAAACACATTACTCTTTCTCCTATCTCTCTCTCACAGAAGCAGTTCTCTGAAGCTTGGAAGCTCCAACTCCTCACAGAAGCTAGTATCCCCCTCTTACAAGCTTCCAATTACTCACGGAAGCTAGTCTCTCCCTCTTACAAGCTTCCAACTCCTCACGGAAGCTAGTCTCTCCCTCTTACAAGTTTTCGCTATCTATTAGATAAAAATTAAAAGTACTTTTTTTTCTCATGGATCATAATATTAAAATAGTATGCTCACATGGTAGTAGTAAAATGGGTTAACTTACGAAGGAGTGACACCCAATTTTTTACAACTTATCGTCATATTACTTTAGAAAATTTACGCAATTTAATTTCAGCACATTTTCTATTAATTATGAATTTATTTTAAAGTCTGTTTTTGGTTCCACATGTTTATTAATAGATGGTGAAGAAGCATGAAATTTTATTTGAGATTAATTCGCAATCACCTTATATTAGTTTATATGTTACTCAAGTTTTATCATTTATTAATAGAACTAATGATGAATTTGTTTCTAATTACCCACATGTTAACACATGTGCTAGTTCTTCTTCTCAAACAATTCCTCCTTACTAGATGATGATGATGATGATGATGATGATGATGATGATGATGATAATGATGAGGACAATGAAAATAATGACGATTTAATTGAAAATACTGGTTATGAGATAGATGATGATGATATTGATAATTCTAGCACTCCTGAATTATTTGTAGGGCAAACATTCGACAGTCGTTCAAAATTTAGTTTTTATAAGTAGTTTAGCAATTCAGCATAATTTTAGTTGTTCAGCCAGTGCTATGAATAATTTCCATGAAATTATATATAATTGTGATAAACAGAATTGTCATTAAAGTATATGCCAAATCCATAGGAAAAAGATAAATAGTTAAAGTTAGTACACTAGAAAGTCGTCATTCTTGTTTAAGTGGACTTACGACAGGACGTCATCGACTAGCTACCGCTGCATGGGTTAAGACAAAAATAGTTGATTTAATTAGAGATAATTCGTCATATAGTGCATCACAAATTATAAAGGATATATTTAGAGAACATCGTATACATATTACATACTCTAAAGTATGGAGAGCCCGAAAAATGGCATTACGTGAAATAAATGGTAGTTATGTTGAGGCATATGCTGGTCTTGAGGAGTATGGTTTTAGAATTATGGAGTCGAATCCAGGTAGTAGATGTTTTCTTAAGACTTCCGAAAGCAACAAATTTGAGAGAATGTTTATTTGCTTCAAGGCGTGCATTGATATATTTTAAGGGGTTGTTTACCTGTTATTAGCACTGATGTCACTTTTCTTTCATCCAAATATCAAGGTATTTTATTTATTGCTTGTGCTCATGATCCTAATTATCAATTGTATCATATTTTATGTTGTTGCCGAAGGTGAGAGTACTGATTCTTGGTCTTGGTTTTAAAATGCTCTTAGACTATCATTTGAAAGTTATTTTAATGATTGGAGTAGAATTTCATTTATATCTGACAAGCAGAAGGATTAATACATGCTATGCGAGATACTTTTCCAGAATCGCCTTATTTTTTTGCATTCAATATTTTAAGCAGAATATGAAGTCTTGTGAGAGAGAAAAAATTTTATCGATTGTTACACTCGCTTGCTAGATCGTATAATGAAACAGATGCATAGTACTTGTTCAAAATAATTAAAGCTGAGAACATGACGATGTACAATTGGCTAATCAGTACAAATGATGAAAATTGTCATTTTGTACATTGGATTACAGCATATGCTCCTTGTCCTAGATTAAATATTAACACTTCTAACCTTGTTGAATGTTTTAACAATTGGATTAAGAGTTTACGTGATAAACCAATAACGACACTTCTCGATGGTATTAGAGCCAAGATTATAACACTTCATGACAAAACAGGAATCATGCTCAAAATTTAGATACGAGTTATTGTCCAAAGATGTTAAAGACTATGACATCTATTACCAACGAGAGACATCAACTTCAATATTACGAATTGATAGTTATTTGTTTGAAATATTAGACCGTGCATCAAGTAGAATATATGTTGTACGGTTAGATGAAAGATCTTGTTCATGTTTAAGGTGGTATCATACTTACATGCCATGTATACATGCATGTTTTGCTTGCCAATATTTGTCACTCCCGTTTCCCGTTATACGTATTTTCAGGATACGTATACAGATTTCTGACAATTGTCAGGTGGCCCGTATTTTGACCTATCTTACTTAGCTTAGCCTTGTTTTAAATTTTGGCTTGATTGGTTCAACTTGGTTCAACATGACTTGGCTTGGCTTGGTTTGGTTTATTTTGGGTTGAGATGGGAGGGGTTGCTATAAGTCAACTTCTTCTCTCTCCTCCATTATTTGCATTTACTTCTTCATCTTCTTCATTTACTCCTCCCACCTATCAAGCCTAGGCAAGTGCAACTTGCTTTATGATGGATCTCAAGTTTTATTGTTCCATTCCCTTCCTTACTTCATTCTAAGCCTCTTGAGAACTTGACATTTGTGGATTTGATTGATGGATTCTTGTAGATCTAAGTTTGTAACTTTTCGGTTTTTCTTGGTTTTGATCTCTAAAACTTGGTTATTTTCGAAATCTAATAGTTTCATGTAGTAGGAAATTCAATTCTACCCAATTTTGGCTTTTGAACCGCTTGATTTCGACTTCGTATGAGAAAGTTATGCCATTTTTGAGTTCATGGGTTCCCCCACACCTTTTGGTGCTGTCGGGATGATGAACAGTGCCGCACGCAGTGTCTTCGCTGCCGCACGCCGTGCGCCGCGCTTGCGCGCAACATGCGCCGTAGACGATTTTGCCCGCGCGCAATGCGCAACTTGCGCGCTGCGCGCCCGCGCACTTTCTGTCGGGCGCCCGCGCGCGCGCTTGCGTGCAACGTGCTTCGTGGGCAATTTTGTCCGCGCGCAATGCGCAACTTGCGCGTCGCGCGCCCGCGCACTGCGCTTGCGCGCAACGTATGCCGTGGGCGATTTTGCCCGCGCGCAATGCGCAACTTACGCGGCCGCGCGCCGCGCGGTTTTCTGCCGCACAATGTGCGCCGTGGGCGATTTTGCCCACGCAACTTGCGCGCAGGTCACTCCAAATGTGTTTTTGCTTCTTTGAGCTGTTCTGTAGCTAAAATCTTGAAAAACTCAAACATGAAAGTTGTAGATCTTTCCTTGGCTTCAAAATATGTTACTAGTTATTTTATGCAAGTTTCTCTCATTCATATTAATGTATGAATAAAACCGATAGTGGCCTGTTAAGGCGCACTCTTAACAAGTATCATGTAACATGATAATTCTTGATAGTGACCCGTCGTGATGCACTCTTGACAAGTAGCTTGACATCATAATTTTTGATGGTGGTCCGTTGTGACGCACTCTGACTTGATAAAGTAAACCTACATGATAATCTCGATATGCCTTGCTATGTAACTCTTGTCTTGACACCGTGGGTGTTTGTGCTTGTATAGGCTATATGCCTCGTCTTGCATCATGTCTAGGATATGAATTCCTGATTTCCACTCAGAGATTCATACTGAATCGACTAGGATAATGACTAGAGTGATAAGTAGTTCATGAAGAGATTTCCAGCTACAGGCAGTCCCGTTATCTGGGTACTTTAATTGGACTTGTAGTCTGCCGTCGAGTAGAGCACATTTCCAGCACACTGTCATATGTTGCACTCCCAAGTCACCTAATCCAACTCTCTCAACTTGTGACCGGATAACCTGGATTAAGACTGCAGGGCTTATGGCTGTTGGAACATCTTGATGCATCTTGTTATTAACTAAGCTTGTGATAACCCTAGTTAGTTAAAGTATCAAATCGTACTCTTTGCTTGGCCGTGAATGATGGATGGAGTCCTATCTTGTCTAGTCTTGCCTAGATCCAGTACATGGCTATCTCAGGACATGCTTGTTTATGCTTTACTTATCGATAATTGGTTAGAGACTAAGTTCTGTTTAGGTGAAGGGTTACAACCCGGTCCTTGTTTTGTTTACGGGTTGTAACTTGGTTACCGGAATAGTCCGTTAGTCATCTTATCGTTTATCACCCTGCTTTCTCTAACTCGTGTCTTTCGTTATCCTTTATGTATCATGTGCTAATATGCTGGTTTTAGTTCTTAAGTGAAGCCTCCCTTGTGGCACTTGCTCTTTCTGGGGTCTGACCCAGCTGGTTTTATGGCCAGATTTCAGAGTAGCTCCCGAGGATCTCCCTGTCTTTCAGCCAAATGGTGACCACTAGGCGCAACCCTGGCAACGAGTGGGTTCTTATTTTGCTCTCCCACTCCCTTATAAAAATATTCTTTTGAGGCGTTTAGCCGCCGAGCAAGTGTTAGCTCGTTTGCAACTTTACTTACTGTCAAATCCTAGGGTCGATCATGTATGACTGAAACTCTTGCTAGTCTTTACGTTTTTATGACTAGCTTCATGATCATCTGAATATGTAATGTTTGGGATGCCTTACTTTGTATGTCTGATGATCTAACATCTTGTAACATTTACTTACTTGCTTGAGATTGAGATACTAGGCTTGTTCATGACCATAAGAGACTGATGGCTTGTAGTAAACCCTCATGCATCTAGACAGCCGTGATCGTAATGCGAGGTGGGATTCATTTCAATGTACGTAGCTGGCTGTATCACGACCCGCACCCACTATGAGGGTACGAGCATGTAACAACGCCCAGCCTACGCCACAGTGTCGGCGGTAGAACGCTGTTCTAGGTCACTATCTAACCAACCAATCACGCAATTATCTAATGTACTTGTCAATATCTCAACTACGAACGGAGGACAAGTATAGATAAATGTAGTCTCAATCACAGTCTAAGCACGATATGATAGCACAGAAGATTAAAACTAAGACTAATAACAGAATAAAACCAACAACTAAATATAATCTCAGACAATCTCAACTATAAATCTCAACTTATATACAACTCCAGTTCTAAAACATGAAAGCTAAAACATGACAACTAGCTAAACTCCCGATCACTCCTGAGTGTCTAGACCATAGGTAGCTAAGCCATCTCCTGATCCATAATATGTAGGGCACGTGTCCTCAGGACAATCATCTGTAAAATTACAACAGGTCCAGTCAGGATAGGAACGAGTACAACTCATCAAGAAAACCCAAGTAATGACAGAGAACTATAAAGCAGTTATAAACAGTTTTATTGATGAATGTGGCAGTTTATATTTAGGTGGTAGTATAGAGAAGCAGTAAGATACAAGGAAAGTAAGGTAACTAAAACAAGAGAAGAATGATGGCAATGAAGACTGTAAAATAAATCTAGCGAACTGAAGTAACATAATAAGTCCAGACAACAAATACAAAACAAGTGTGAAACTACTATAAGTCCAGTACGAGATGAATCTAATACAAGATGAATCCAGTACAAGATGATTCTAGGTAGTGATCAAGAATCCAGGTGAGACCAGCTATACTCTAATAGTGTGTTTTAAAATACTGAGATCGACATGTAAACGACTGTAGGTAATCAGGCACATCTCTCGCTGATCAGGCGAGAGATGGCTATGCTTCCAGTAGATTCCAGTTGGAAGATTCCAGATTTGGGGTATGTCTACATGTCTTACTCAATATTTTCCTGCCCCGCAATACAAATAAATCCAGAATTCGACACGAGAATCGAGATAAGTCCAGCCAAAATATGATGATTCCAGAAATAGATTCCGAAATGATTCCAGTGATTCCAGTAATAGAGGCCAGATAAGTATGGTATGTGTGTCGCATACATAAATCCAGAATATCCATACGTGTTGTAACAGAAAATCACATAAAACTAACTATAACTGAAGTACAGTAATTGACAATTAAATGAGAGACTATCAGAGAATATACTCGCCTGATACTCTGAAAAGAGTAGTGTAATGTCAGATGTCTGCACCGGAGTCACAATGTCCTAAATAGAGCAGTACATGTTATAATGTGTTTAAAATAAGACAGATAATTTTTATGATGCAATCTACATAATTTCTAGGCCAATCTAGGTCAAAGTCAACTCTAAGTCAAACCTGGTCAACTGTCTAGGTCAAGCTAGGTCCAAGTCAAACTTGGTCAACTCTGGGTCAACCCAAGTCAATACTCTAGTCAAACTAGGTCAATTGGTCACATCCAGACTAAATGTTGACTTTTGGTCAACTCCAGTCAAACTAGACTAGTCAAACTAAGTCAACTAGGTCAAGACTAAGCCAAACAAGTCTCACTAGGCCTAACCAGCTTATTCTAGCAAGCCACACACTATCTAGGCTATACAAGCCACACACATGTTCACTGGCATTCATGCCATATACATAGGCAATGAGCCATAGGCTATGTGCCCTGTACATAGGCTAAACACACATTAATTATATATCTAATTAATATAGTTAATCACATATACATCTATAGGCTACATGATAATATATCTCACATATAGATATATATATGTATATACATATACATATGTAAATATATGCATGGGTTAAAAGGAAGAGGAATACATGTGTGTAGTGTTAACATAGTGGCATGTGTGTGAACTACATGAGTGTGATACATGTGATACAATATGTAGGTTGGATGTGTATGTGTGTTACAACTACCATGTGTGTGGGATACATGGCCAAGTGTGAGAGCCATGTGTGTGTTGAGAGTTTGGAAGGGGGGTATGTGAGTGTACATGTGAGAAGTTTGTGTGTGTGAGTGTCTGTGACAGTTTGGGACTTAGGGGAAGTTGTGTGTTAGAAACAGTGTAATACAATAATGTGTGTATAGAGTGAAAGAGAATCAAGTAGAGGGTGTGTCAATACAAGAGTGTGTGCAATGGTGTATCCATGTGGTTTCAGTTTACAGTGATACTAACACAAGGTAATGGATTAAACATGGCTAACATTCAAAATCAGTTTCTAAACAGGAATGAAAGTTTCAGTCCATATTAACCTATCACCCCATATTCGAAAAACCATATTCTTAAGTGCAATCCTATTCTAACATGAAAACCTAGCCTAGCAATAACTATTACCTATGTAGGAATCAAATATGATGAATTAAAACACCATTTAAAACAGTTTTGAAATGAAATCAATCTCAGGAAATTAGGAATTGTCATGAAGGTAAACTGTTTTAAACAGTGGATCAATAACAGTTTACATGAAGTCCCCATACCAATTTCGATATCCCAAAATGCAAAATTCAACTCAATTCATCTATAATCCAATCAACCTGAACTAAATGAATCATCAAAAAAAAACAAAAAAAAACTGAGAAGTAATACCACCTCACTGATCTCAGGTTTTGAAATTTCAAGTGACAGTTCATATTAGGACATTGGGAGAAACCTGATTTCGAATTCAAACGACATCTCGAAATCACAATACTACTGCCAAATTCGAAAACAACCCAAACAATCTCATGTTACATATACACACAGTTACACTATCATTAAAAATCATCTAATTAGGCATCCAAGAACCTACTTAACCAAATCAGTAACCACATAACAATATCAGTCTCAGTTTTAAGAGTATTCAAAAACAGTTCAGTTATCAACCCAAAAATAAGTTCGAAAATCAAAATCCCTTGCTAGTATGACCCTAGTATGGTAGGTTATTCTCAGTCATGTAATTTTGATCCAACAGCACACCCTAAACAATCAAAATGAGTTAACACATTTGAATTCCTCACTCGAAACTGTCAAAACTGGAATGAAATCAAACCATAGACATGTTCATTCGAAACCAATCGAAAACCCCATTTAAAACCCAAATTCAGTGTGGTCTAGGTATTCTCCTTATAAGTACGTGTCCAAAGGAGTCTAAAAGTGTCCAAAAATTAGGACACAAAGTGTCCAAACGAAGAAACCATAGCATCAGAGAAACTCAGTATCAGCCCTCGTGCACGCGTTCAAACATGTATAGGACACGACACAAGTGTCCTAGAGTCTTGTGGTCGTGTCTAGGGGTTCGCCAGGTATAGGGTTAGGTGTCTAGGTGCCTGATATGTGTCCACGTGGACTGTGGTGTCGTGTCGAACAGCGTATCAGTGGGTCGAAACTAGTATGCACAGCACTGTACAAAATCAGTGCAGGTCAAATTTCTTCGTGCACACACATCGAGAACCCGTGAAAATTTATAATTGTCTTGTCAGTCACTAGGGCAACGTGTCCACAAAATTTGGTGACCTGAGTCGCCGTGTTGTGTCTGCAATGGCACCCGAGCAGCTGGACAGCACGAGGCCAGTGCACAGTGTCGTGCGTACGGTGCGTATCCGATTTGGACACGAATTCTCTACAGAAACGTGCTCAGTGTTCAACACAATTAATCTACATATCAAGGGCTTCAAAATCATGTAATTAGTTTAGCAAAAATCGGAAATAAAATCCTTAGAAGCATTTCGTCGAACACCTAACATACCCTATAACACGTGTCCGATACGGACACCAAACGGACACGAAATCCATCCAAATTTGAGGTACAGCTAGGGGACACCTAAACCTAGCCTAATATGCAAAGAAATCAAAATAATAATGCAATTTAAAGGGTTTTACCTATAGGTGCAATTTGCAAGAAAAGGCTTCAAATGTGGGGTGTTCTTCTTGATGGCCAAATGCTCCAAATTGATCCCAAACTGAAATAGCTCTCCACCAACAGTCCATAAACTTCAATTAGAATCCAATGCAAAAGACTAGGATGAAAAAGGAGATCAAATAAATAAAATGGGAATTTTTGGAAGGGGAAAAAATACCTTTCTTTTCTCCAAGTGTTGGAATGATAAAAAGAGGCAAGCCCTAATGAATAAGTGTTTATATAGGGTGGGGATCCCTATGTGGCTGGTCATAAGCTTAATAATTAGGGTTAGGGTTTACTAAATGGCCCATGGTGTGAGACCCGTCTCACTGTATCAGTATTTTATACGGATACGTATTTATTTCAGCCATATTTCGTATTTATCGATTTGCGTAATATTTTAAAATTTTCCTAAGTGTAGGATTTCATGACTTGGTTTAACTTGGATTTGGTTTTATTTGGTTCGGTTCCACTTTGACTTGGTTTGGTTTGGTTTCTCATGAGATGAGGTGTATGGTTTAGATTGAGTGGAAATGAATGAATGGTGGAGATCACTTGAGCTTGTTATATAAGCCACTTTTTCTCTCTCCCTCCTCATTCACCACCATTCATTTTCTTTTTCCACCAAACCCTAGCCATTAGAGAGAGGCAAGTACACCTTGCCGAATGTTGGACGATTTCTATTCGTTTGTTCCATTCTCTTTGTTGTTACATTCTAAGCATGTTTAGAACTTGGAGTTTTCCAATTTGATGGCTAGATTCTTGTAGATCTAGATTTACATTATTTTTAGTTTTCATGGGATTTGTTGCTATCCGTCGAGATGAGCGCACTTCCAACCCACCGTCGAGCGTGGTACCTTAGGACACATGTATCTTACTACAGTGTGTCTGCTATATCATGCTATCTTTTTCTTTTTTTGCTGGGATCACTCAGGTAGTAACAAACAGGTAACCGAACTTGGAATTCTCATTGCATCTTGTTAGTAACTAGGCTTGTGATAACCCTAGCTAGTTAAAGTATCAAGCCGTACTTATTGCTTGGCCGTGAATGTTGGATGGAGTTCAATCTGTCTAGTCTTGTCTTGATCTTGTACATGATTGTTACATGTCCTGATTTCTTATTTTATCTTGCCGATAAATGGTGGGAGAAACCAAGTTCCGTTCAGACGAAGGGTTACAACCCCGGTCCTTGTTTGGTTTACGGGTTGTAACCTGGTTATCTGAATAGTCCCATGGTTATCTCATCGTATATCACCTTCCCAGTTCTATTTATTTAACATGTTCTCCAGTTTACTTTATGTCAAATGATGATTTACTTACTGTCTCCCTATGTTCGGGATAAGTGCATTGGTACTGCACGAACCTCGATCCTCCTTTACTTATTGCTTTCTCTTCCTGTTGATTGCCTATGATTGCTGGTTTTAAGTTCATAGTTCAGCCTCCTTTGTGGTACTTGCTATTTGGGGTCTGACCCCACTGGTTTTGCATGGCCAGGTTCTAATAAGAGCCCGAAGGATCTACCGCACCATCTACTCGACGGTGACCAGCCGGAGCACCAGAGTGCCTCAGTGGGTTTCTTCTTCATTCTCCACTGATATGTAAATTCTCCTCTTGTAACGTTTAGCCCCGAGCACGTGTTTAGCTCGTGTTTTGGTATTTTCCTTGATATTGTAGCCTACGGGCATAAACATGACATGTGTATTCTAGACTATAGCTAGTCCTTATCATGTACGACTAATACTCTAGCTAGTCATCAGTTCTGTGGTACTGGCTTCATGATCAGTCATGTATATATGGTTCGGGATGCCTTACTATTGTATGTATGATGATCGTGCTCTTTGTTCTTGTATAATTGCCTGTGATTGAGATACCTAGGATTGTTAAACCCTAGGATTGACTGATGGCTTGTAGAGTAACCCCCATGTCTTGACAGCTTATACGCGATTTCAGAGTATTAACGTACTTTGGGATTATGTAGCTGGCTATGTCTGTCCCCGCTCTCCAGTATTCTGGTTCTGGGGCGTGACACATGGGCTTAAGTCATGATCAATCAAATCATTAAGCCATAAGTTATTTCATGAACCCACAAAGCCATGACTTAAATTCACTTAAACTAATCCTCCTAATCCAAAATTAGTTTCTAATGACTAAAAGTAGGTTAACCTAAGTTAGACTAGGGTCACCATGGCTAGGGTTAGCTTCTAGGCTAGTCCACTAGGTCTCAACAAGTCAAGGTCAAACTAGAATTCACCAATTCAATAAATCATCAAATAATTCAATTAAGTCAAAATAACCAAATTACCTTAAGCTAAAATAATAATTAAATCATCCTAATGACATGGTTAGGCTCTAGGTCATGCAGTCTCTAGGGTTTCACTGGCAGCACATCAAAATCACAAGTCATGACTTAAACCAGTTTTTAAATAGTTTAAAAATTAATAAAAATCACCAAAAATCATAATGTGAAATAAATATCAATAAATAATAATTATAATTACAAAATTTCAAAATTACCCTCATCTGAAAAACTGGGTGTTACAATCCTATCCCCCTTAGAAAAATTTCGTCCTCGAAATTAAAATGATCGCACCCTTACTCGGCCAAACCCCCAATCAATCAAAGTCGAAGCAAAATAATCCTACTGGTCGTGATTTCACAGTCTCGAACAGGGTAGCTACACTATCTAGCAATCACAACGATATCCTGGCAGGTACAAATGGAATCACACAGGAAAGTGGGGAAGAAGAATGAGAAGGACAAACCTGCTAACCCATCACCTAGCGTCGGTCTCCTCGACCGCCATCGCAAAAGCTCCACCCCTCTGGTGCTGAGCTACAGGTGGCCTAGCTCCCTCAAAAAGAGGTGCAAAGGGACATTCTATCTTCTGGTGGGCTTCAGACCCACAGGAATAGCAAACCTTCAGCCTCTTCCTACACTGCTCCCTGGTGTGTCCTAACTTCCTGCAGTAGGAACAACTGATCGTCTTCGGGTCCTGACCCAGATACTGATGCTGCACCTGCTGAACCATTACTGGTGCCTGGGTCTGCTGAATCTGAATGTGAGGCCTCTTGGCCTGGCCTCCGTCGCTGTTACCACTCTGGAAGTCACGACCCCTCTTCAACTTCAACCCCAGGTCGTCCTCCGCTGCCATAGCCCCAGAAAATATCTCTGCAAAGGTAGCGTTCCGGTCGCTCTTAGTCAGCGACCGAACCTCCCTAATCAAGCCTCGGCGGAACTTCCTCGCCTTCGTCTTCTCGGTCAAGTCATCTATGAACCGGGCCAATCGACAGAACTCCCCGGAGTACTCAGCTACTGTCTGGTTTCCCTGAACCAGACCCTCAAACTGTGCCTCTATGCCTCCCAAGGCCACATTAGGAAAGAACTGCTCCTTGAACAGTTCCTTGAACTGGGCCCAAGTCTGGCCCTCAACTCCCACCCTGGGATCTGTCTGGTACCACGCACGGGCTAAGTCCTGCATCTGACTGCCCGTCGCCTCGATATGGAGTCGATCTGGTATCTCTGCCAGTCTGAATATCTCATCGATATGCTCTATCCAGTCGTCTGCATAATGGATGCCCTCTGTGCCCAGAAACTCTCTGGGATGCATCTTCTGAAAGTCCTGTATATCCTTCTTCTTCCGACGAGTCTGCTGCTGCCCTGAGCAGTCACCATCTCCACAGTAGTACGGACTAGCTGGTGGGCCTCGTCAATCCCCTGACGGAAATCGGTAGTCTGCCGCCGCTGCTGCTGCTGATAAGATGCCAGGATCCTCTCCACGAAAGAGAATAGATGAGCAGCATCTACCATCCCCGCAGGTGGAGGCTGCTACGGTGGAAGGATCTCAGGAAGCACCGGGCTCTGCCTCCCAGCTGGTGGAGGTGCTCCTCCGAAAGCTGTCGAAACACCCACCCCAGCTGGCATGACTGGGGCTGCGGTATCGGGAACTGGCTGCTGAAGGTGAGAGGTGGCAGACCCCTGCAGCGTCTTCCGGTCCTGCACGATGTGATCTCGTCTCAACCATCTTGGAGACACAGATCAAACAAAAATCAATACTGAGATAGAAGCGATAAATCAAGGGAGGACATTTAATTTCAAGGAAGACAATCAGCAAGATGCATAGATGGTATGAATTGAAACAAAATTTTTCCTAACTGTGATTGAGCGCCTCTCCGTTAAAGCCTATCCCTCAATCCTATCGCAGGCTCGCGGAAGTACAACTAAGTCGCCGTACTACCATGATATCGCGCTAATGCGACTCTCGACCTGCATGAGCCACCACTAAAAATGTGTCACGACCCGCACCCACTGTGAGGGTACGAGCACGTAACAAGCCCAGCCTACGTCACAGTGTCGGCGGTAGAACGCTGTTCTAGGTCACTATCTAACCAACCAATCACGCAATTATATAATGTACTTGTCAATATCTCAACTCCGAACGGAGGACAAGTATAGATATAATGTAGTCTCAATCACAGTCTAAGCACGATATGATAGCACAGAAGATTAAAAGTAAGACTAATAACAGAATAAAACCAACAACTAATAATATAATCTCAGACAATCTCAACTACAAATCTCAACTTATATACAACTTCAGTTCTAAAACATGAAAGCTGAAACATGACAACTAGCTAAATCCCGATCACTCCTGAGTGTTGGGACCATAGGTAGCTAAGCCATCTCCTGATCCATAATATGTAGGGCACGTGTCCTCAGGGCAATCATCTGTAAAATTTACACAGGTCCAGTCAGGACAAGAATGAGTACAACTCATCAAGAAACCCAAGTAATGACAGAGAACTATAAAGCAGTTATAAACAGTTTTATTGATGAATGTGGCAGTTTATATTTAGGTGGTAGTATAGAGAAGCAGTAAGATACAAGGAAAGTAAGGTAACTAAAACAAGAGAAGAATGATGGCAATGAAGACTGTAAAATAAATTTAGCTGAACTGAAGTAACATAATAAGTCCAGACAACAAATACAAAACAAGTGTGAAACTACTATAAGTCCAGTACGAGATGAATCTAATACAAGATGAATCCAGTACAAGATGATTCTAGGTAGTGATCAAGAATCCAGGTGAGACTAGCTATACTCTAATAGTGTGTTTTAAAATACTGAGATCGACATGTAAACGGCTGTAGGTAATCAGGCACATCTCTCGTTGATCAGGCGAGAGATGGCTATGCTTCCAGTAGATTCCAGTTAGGAGATTCCAGATTTGGGGTATGTCTACATGTCTTACTCAATATTTCCCCGCCCCGCAATACAAATGAATCCAGAATTCGACACGAGAATCGAGATGAGTCCAGCCAAAATATGATGATTCCAGAAATAGATTCTGGAATGATTCCAGTGATTCCAGTAATAGAGGCCAGATAAGTATGGTATGTGTGTCGCATACATGAATCCAAAAATATTCATACGTGTTGTAACAGAGAATCACATAAAACTAACTATAACTGAAGTACAGTAATTGACAATTAAATGAGAGAACTATCAGAGAATGTACTCGCCTGATACTCTGAAAAGAGTAGTATAATGTCAGATGTCTGCACCGGAGTCACAATGTCCTAAATAGAGCAGTACAGGTTATAATGTGTTTAAAATAAGACAAATGATTTTTATGATACAATCTACATAATTTTTAGGCCAATCTAGGTCAAAGTCAACTCTAAGTCAAACCTGGTCAACTGTCTAGGTCAAGCTAGGTCCAAGTCAAACTTGGTCAACTCTGGGTCAACCCAAGTCAATACTCTAGTCAAACTAGTTCAATTGGTCACATCCAGACTAAATGTTGACTTTTGGTCAACTCCAGTCAAACTAGACTAGTCAAACTAAGTCAACTAGGTCAAGACTAAGCCAAACAAGTCTCACTAGGCCTAACCAGCTTATTCTAGCAAGCACACACACCATCTAGGCTATACAAGCCAACAACACATGTTCACTGGCATTCATGCCATATACATATGCAATGAGCCATAGGCTATGTGCCCTGTACATAGGCTAAACACACATTAATTATATATCTAATTAATATAGTTAATCACATATACATCTATAGGCTACATGATAATATATCTCACATATATAGATATATATATATGTATATACATATACATATGTAAATATATGCATGGGTTAAAAGGGAGAGGAATACATGTGTGTGTAGTGTTAACATAGTGGCATGTGTGTGAACTACATGAGTGTGATACATGTAATACAATATGTAGGTTGGATGTGTATGTGTGTTACAACTACCATATGTGTGGGATACATGGCCAAGTGTGAGAGCCATGTGTGTGTTGAGAGTTTGGAAGGGGGTATGTGAGTGTACATGTAAGAAGTTTTGTGTGTGTGAGTGTCTGTGACAGTTTGGGAGTTAGGGGAAGTTGTGTGTTAGAAACAGTGTAATACAATAATGTGTGTGTATAGAGTGAAAGAGAATCAATAGAGGGTGTGTCAATACAAGAGTGTGTGCAATGTGTGTATCCATGTGGTTTCAGTTAACAGTGATTGTCACTCCCCAATCCTGGAATACGTATTTTAATACGTAAACCGATAAATTATATTTATCTTGAATTTATACGATATTTATTATGCAGTATTTCTTCATGCATTTTCCAAAAATATTCGACAAAATATTATTTTCTAATTTATTTTCTGCATTTGGGCCTACAGTTTTGGCTCATTTGGGTAACCTATTCTTGGTTCACCAATGGTTCATCTTGGACCCTTTGGTTCATCATGAACCCATGGGTCCAAGATCTTTATATATAACTCATTTCATTCTCTCTCCTCTCATTTACTTTCTCTCATTTATTTTCTCCACCAAGGCAAGTACCAACTTGCTCAAGAGATGGATCCATAATTTTGTCAATGATTTCTTATAAAACTATTTGCTAAAACATGTTCTTCTTCTCAATCTATACTAGTTTAGAACTTAGAAATTTCCATTTTGAAGCTTTGATTTTTGTAGATCTAAGTTTTAATCATTTTCGGATTTTGCATGGTTTGATCTACTTTAGTTGGATTTTATGGGTTTTTGATGCTTCCATGTGGAAGAGCATTCAGTTTCACCCAAGTTGGAACTTTAGAAATCTGGATTTGGAGTTCGGATGGCCAAGTTATGATGTTTTGAAGCTTTGAGGTTCAACCATGGTGTTCTTGCTGTTTGGAGAAGACAGTGAGCAGTGTGCCGAGCTGCTTAGCTTACGCACACTGAACGCAGCCTTGAGAACGCTTCCTGTTGGAAGCGTGTCTCCTCTTGAGCCTGCGTGACTTTTCACGCAGCTCCCCCCTCGAGTCTGCGTGACTTTTCACGCAACTCTCCCCTTGAGTCTGCGTGACTTTTCACGCAGCTCTCCCCTTGAGCCTGCGTGACTTTTCACGCACGCTGCCTTGAGTGAGTCTGCGTGACTTTTCATGCAGCTCTCTCCTTGAGCCTGCGTGACTTTTCACGCAGCTCTCTCCTTGAGCCTGCGTGACTTTTCACGCAGCTCTCTCCTTGAGCCTGCGTGACTTTTCACACAGCTCCCCCCTCGAGCCTGCGTGACTTTTCACGCATGCTGCCTTGAGTGAGTCTGCGTGACTTTTCATGCAGCTCTCCCCTTGAGCCTGCGTGACTTTTCACGCACGCTGCCTTGAGTGAGCCTGCGTGACTTTTCACGCACGCTGCCTTGAGTGAGCCTGCGTGACTTTTCACGCACGCTGCCTTGAGTGAGCCTGTGTGACTTTTCACCCCTTGAGCGTGCGTGCTTTTGTGCGTACGCTTTTGATATTTTATCAGATATTATATGACCATTTTATATCCTTACGCCTTTTGTCCCGAGCATGATATGAGCACTAATGTGACCCGGAGAACAAAGAGTTCCTACCTGATACATGTACCTGAATGTCCCAGTTCCTGTTCATGCTCGACAAATGACTCGTAACTCCACGTGACGTATTTGCAATGATGCATTACACTAAGGAGGGTAGCACATGTTGACATACTGATTGACATGGATCCTCTTTGGGGTACTCGTACTAAAGTACGACTTTAGGAGGATAATCATGCAGGCCACAGCATGTGAGTCCAAGATTTCACCTAGGGTTAAATTAGGCAACTAAATATACTAGATGCATGGGGAGGGCAGAATCCCGAGATCGTGTTACACCAGCCGCCTTGAGATATTGTCTTGACGCGCCAGCTGGTCTCCACGGATACTGTGTCATCTGCAACGAGTGGATGACTGTATCCGATTAATTCCTGCTATATAATATATGTTTTGGCAAGGTGGCCTTACGAGGGACCTGTGCTCAATAACACCTGTCTACGCGAACCCCTGGGTGGGCTAGCCTTGCTGGAAAGATACGATCTGAGGATTTTCTAATAACATGACGCGAGGATAACCTCGTCCCACTAGAAATGCGTAGACTTGACTGGCCGTGAAAACGACTTGCTTGTATCCTATTACCTTCCGCGAATAACTGAGGAAAGCGGACTGTCATGGTACGTGATCTAACCCATGTTCTTGTTTGATTGTTGGGTTGGTTATCGTTCTATGATAGGCTGTGGACCGAAGTTATGAACGGAAGACTTATTCTGTTTGTGAAGTGCTACTTCTGTGAATGACTAAGGAACATGGTCTATCATGGTACATGATCCAACCCATATTCTTGTTTGATTGTTGGATTGGTTATTGTGCTGCGATAGGCTATCGACCGAAGTCACGATCAGGAGATTTTAATGTTTATACCTTTTGACTTATGTGAAAGTTATAGAATACGACACGTCCCGACTCCATACGGCACCTTTTGTCCTTGTTTGGTTGTAAGGGTGCCATATGGGTTCGAGGATGTTGCGCTACCCTATAATAATAGCATAAGTATTACAATTATCAATCATTCTATTATCTGGGTTTTTAATATTAACTCTTGTGCCCCTTTGGCGGTACTTGCTATTCGGGGCTGACCCCGCTGGTTTTGTTTGGCCAGATCTCGTAGCAGAGCCGGAGGACACGATCTTTCTCCCTGACATCCATGGTGCACACTAGGAGCATGGTGGTTCGGGGACTCGAGTGGGTTTCTTCTCCACCACTCCTGCTTATACTTTTGCGGCGTTTAGCCACCGGCACCTGTTAGCCGGATTACTCGATATTTTGGTGTCAGTACATAATTGTAATTAAACAGACTGCAGCTGTGTATAATTTTGTACTTCTGACTCTCTGAGATAGCTAAATTATAAAGCTAGTCTCTCATGACCATTTTGATGAAGCGTCGGGGACGCCTTACTGCTTTATCTTTAATGTTCATTTAATTGCTGATGTGACTTGATTGATTGAGACATAGAACTCTGTGGGGCCATAGGAGACTTGATTGTAGCATGTACCCCCTAGTCTCTCGACAGCCACGATCGCCGTATGACGTTACGTACCGCATATGGAGTAGCTGGCCTAGTCCGTCTCCGTATTTCGGTACTGGGGCGTGACAGTGATACTAACACAAGGTAATGGATTAAACATGGCTAACATTCAAAATCAGTTTCTAAACAGGAATGAAAGTTTCAGTCCATATTAACCTATCACCCCATATTCGAAAAACCATATTCTTAAGTGCAATCCTATTCTAACATGAAAACCTAGCCTAGCAATAACTATTACCTATGTAGGAATCAAATATGATGAACTAAAACACCATTTAAAACAGTTTTGAAATGAAATCAATCTCAAGAAATCAGGAATTGTCATGAAGGTAAACTGTTTTAACAGTGTATCAATAACAGTTTACATGAAGTCCCCATACCAATTTCGATATCCCAAAATGCAAAATTCAACTCAATTCATCTATAATCCAATCAACCTGAACTAAATGAATCATCAAAAAAAAAGAAAAAAATAACTGAGAAGTAACACCACCTCACTGATCTCAGGTTTTTGAAATTTCAAGTGACAGTTCATATTAGAACATTGGGAGAAACCTGATTTCGAATTCAAACAACATCTCGAAATCACAATACTACTGCCAAACTCGAAAACAACCCAAACAATCTCATGTTACATATACACACAGTTACACTATCATTAAAAATCATCTAATTAGGCATCCAAGAACCTACTTAACCAAATCAGTAACCACATAACAATATCAGTCTCAGTTTTAAGAGTATTAAAAAACAGTTCAGTTATCAACCCAAAAATAAGTTCGAAAACCAAAATCCCTTGCTAGTATGACCCTAGTATGGTAGGTTATTCTCAGTCGTGTAATTGTGATCCAACAGCACACCCTAAACAATCAAAATGAGTTAACACATTTGAATTCCTCACTCGAAACTGTCAAAACTGGAATGAAATCAAACCATAGACATGTTCATTCGAAACCAATCGAAAACCCCATTTAAAACCCAAATTCAGTGTGGTCTAGGTGTTCTCCTTATAAGTACGTGTCCAAAGGAGTCTAAAAGTGTCCAAAAATTAGGACACGAAGTGTCCAAACGAAGAAACCATAGCATCAGAGAAACTCAGTATCAGCAACCTCGTGCACGCGTTCAAACATGTATAGGACACGACACAAGTGTCCTAGAGTCTCGTGGTCGTGTCTAGGGGTTCGCCAGGTATAGAGTTAGGTGTCTAGGTGCCTGATATATGTCCACGTGGACTGTGGTGTCGTGTCGAACAGCGTATCAGTGGGTCGAAACTAGTATGCACAGCACTGTACAAAATCAGTGCAGGTCAAATTTCTTCGTGCACACACATCGAAAACCCGTGAAAATTTATAAGTGTTGTGTCAGTCACTAGGGCAACGTGTCCACAAAATTTGGTGACCTGAGTCGCCATGTCGTGTCCGCAATGGCACCCGAGCAGCAGGGCAGCCGCACGAGGCCAGTGCACAGTGTCGTGTGTGCGGTACGTGTCCGATTTGCACACGAATTCTCCACAGAAATGTATATTGAAATGGAATCCACCTCGCTATACGGTTACGGCTGTCTAGATATATGAGGGTTTAATTACAAGCCAACAGTCTCCTATGGTCATGAACAAGCCTATTATCTCAATCTCAAGCAAGCAATAATAGTTACAAGATGTCAGAACACCAAATATATAATAGCAAGGCGTCCCATACATTGCATATAGATGATCATGAAGCTAGTCGTACAAAATGTCAAGACTAGCAAGAGTTCAGTCATACATGATCAACCCTAGGATTTGTTAATCATGTTACAGCCCGTAGGCAGACAGTAAGTAAATATGCATCGAGCTAACAGGTGCTCGTCGGCTAAATGTGTCACGCCCCAGAACCAGAATACTGGAGAGCGGGGGTAGACATAGCCAGCTACGTATATTGAAATGAATTCTATCTCGCTATACGGTCACGGCTGTCTAGATACATGAGGGTTTACTACAAGCCAACAGTCTCCTATGGTTATGAACAAGCCTAGTGTCTCAATCACAAGCAAGTAAGTAAATGTTACAAGATGTATGATCATTAAATATACAATAATAAGGCGTCCCAAATATTACATATTCAGCTGATCATGAAGCTAGTCGTTACAAAATGTGAGGACTAGCAAGAGTTTAGTCATACATGATCAACCCTAGGATCTGTCAATCATGTTACAGCCCGTAGGCAGACAGTAAGTAAATACAATCGAGCTAAACAGGTGCTCGTCGGCTAAACGCCTCAAAAGAATATTTTTACAATAAGTGGGAGATCAAAAATAAACCCACTCGTTGCCAGGGTTCCGTCTAGTGGTCACCATCTGGCTGGAAGGTCGGTAGATCCTCTGGAGCTGTTCCGAAATCTGGCCATACAAAACCAGCTGGGTCAGATCCCAGAAAGAGCAAGTGCCACAAAGGAAGCTTCACTTAGGAACTAAAACCAGCAATCAGCACAGATATAAATAAAGTAAGAACTGGAAATAAAGAAAATACATCAGGATGATATACGACGAGATAACCATGGAACTCTTCAGATAACCAGGTTACAACCCGTAAACCAAACAAGGACCGGGGTTGTAACCCTTCGTCTGAACAGAGCTTAGAATTCTCACCATTTATCAGTAAAATAAATACAAGCATTCTGGTCATATAGCAATCTGGAGCATGATCAGGACAAGACTAGACTGGTTAAACTCCATCCAATCATTTCACGGCCAATCAAGACCTACGGCTTGATACTTTAACTAACTAGGGTTATCACAGGCCTAGTTACTAGCAAGATGCAGTGAGATTATTCCACAGCCACAAGCCCTGCAGACCATCCAGGTTACCCAGGTCGAAAGATTAGGGTTAAATTCAGGTGGGTACACCGTCCAGGAAATGCATGTACCCTTAAGTAGCTTGAAAGGTGCAACACATAACAGTGTGCTGGAAATGTTCCCTACTCGACGGCAGGCTACAGATCCCAGGCACGCCCAGGTAACGGGATTGCCTGTAGCTGGGAAATCTCTTCATGACTAATGTGTTAATCTAGTTATTAACCTTAGTCCATTTCAATAGGTACTCCTGACCGTGGTACTCAGGAGCTCCCTCCCTAGACATGATGCAAGACAGGACTGGTTTATTTGTACAAGCACAATCGTCCACGGTGTCCAGGTAATTATACAGGTTATGTCATGTCAAGTAGCCGTCGCAACAGCTATTCAGGATAATCATGTCAGGTTTATCATGTCAAGTGTTCTTGTCAGGAGTGCGCCACGACGGGCCACTATCATGTCATGTCAGGTTTTCTTGTCAAGAGTGCATCACTACGGGTCACTATCGTGTCATGCTCAGGTTTCATTAAACATATTAAATAAAATCCATGATTTTCAAGTTCATGACAAAAGGCGTAAGGATATAAAATGGACGTAAAATATCTTAATAAAATATCAATATACAGGGCTATAGAACAGCCATGCGGCTAAAGCATATGCGACCAGGATGGATCTCATGCGGCTCGAAAGGGAACAGCCCATGCGGCTGGATGGTATCAGGCGCATGCGGCTGATAAGGGAAAAGCCCATGCGGCTAAGAAGGAGTTCAGGTCCATGCGGCTGGGAAGTGTAGTATCATGCGGCTGGGTATAGAAGGAGGTGCATGCGGCTTTTAGAAGCCCATACGGCTGGGTCAACATGGCTGCTTATGCGGCAGGGAACGAAGGGTGCATATGCGGCTCAGGGGAACGTGGGCGTAGACGGTTCAGAAGAAGCCCATGCGGCTCAGGAAATAAAGGATGCATATGCGGCTGGGATTAAGAAGTCCATGCGGCCAGGGTCTAGGGGTTCTCATGCGGCTCGAGGATCAGGGCTTATGCGGTCTGTAAGTGCTAGAATTCATACGGCTCAAGGAGATGGGCGCATGCGGTTCAGAAGAATGAGCCCATGCGGCCAGGAAGTGAGATCCAGCCTATGCGGCTGAGAGTCTCATGCGGCCGAATTACTTACCGCATGAATTGTCATGCGGTCAAGTCAAGTCTAAGCACAGTTCATCTTCTCCAAATTTCTGAGAGGAAGAACACCATGAGAGCCAAGTTCTTAAGTTCCACAACTCCATCATCTGAAGCCCAAATCCGAACTTCCATAGGTCAAAATGGGGTAGAACGAAATTCTCTACAACATGGAACCATCAAAACTCGAAAATAACAAGATTTAGTAGATCAAAACCCAGGAAATCCAAAAATAATGCAAACTTAGATCTACAAGAATCTAGCCATGGAAATTAGAAAAGCTAAGTACTAAAGTGTTTTATAATGTAGTAAAGAAGAGAATGGAGGAATAAAATCAGAGTTCCTCCATGAAGCAAGTTGCACTTGCCTAGAGCTCTCTCTCTCTCTCTCTCTGGTAGGTAAGGAAGTAATGGGGAAGAAGAAGATGAGTAATGAAGAGAGAGAATAGAGAGAATAGATTAATAAATACAATGGTGGTGGTAGGTAGGGGTTCATATTGGTTCATATTGAACCAAAGAAAACTGAGCCAAGCCGAACCAACCCAAGGAAATAACCAAGCCAAGCCAAGAAGGAATTAAGCAAGGAAATCATGCAATACAAGAATAAAATACGTACACGTATTCCAAGAATACGTGATACGAACCACAGGCATTACAACTCTATCCTCCTTAAAAGAATCCCGTCCTCGGAATTTAATCAAGAGGCTAGAGGAGCAATGACAAGCTACATTAATCACGTGCAAGCTATAACTAGGCAGACAATCACTCATTCAAGCAAGGAATCGAAGGCATGAGGCATAAGAAAGACATTATACCTCACGAGTCAAACAAGTCGGGATATCGCGATCGGATATCATCCTCACGCTCCCACGTTGACTCCCCCAAAGAGTGATGACCCCAAGCAACTCGGACTAACTTGATAGTCTTGTTCTTGAGGATCTTCTCTCTCCGGTCCAATATAGACACGGGCCTCTCCTCATACGAAAGGTTGGTACCAACAACCAATTCCGAATGATCCAGGATGTGGCTCGGGTCCGGGATATACCGTCGTAATTGGGATACATGGAACACGTCATGCACCTCGCTTAGCGACGGCGGAAGAGCGAGACGATAGGATACATCTCCTACTCGCTCCAGAATGTCAAACGGTCCTATATACCTAGGACTAAGCTTTCCCCGGACACCGAAACGAATGACGCCACGGTTAGGCGAAATCCTCAGGAATACATGATCGCCGACCGAAAACTCGAGAGGACGCCGATGAGAATCGGCCCAACGGCGCTGACGATCTTGGGCAACTCGAAGATGATCTCTGACTCTCCTGACCACTTCGACTGTCTGAGCGATCATTTCCGGACCGAGCATCTGTCTCTCTCCAACATCATCCCAAGCTAGCGGGGATCTGCACTTCCTACCATACAGTGCCTCGAACGGTGCCATCTGGATACTGGCCTGGAAACTGTTGTTGTATGAGAACTCCACCAGATGCAAGTGATCTTCCCATGAACCACCGAAGTCAAGTGTGCATGATCTCAACATATCTTCAAGAGTCTGGATCGTGCGCTCCGACTGACCATCTGTCTGCGGGTGATAAGCTGAACTGAACTGGAGGCGAGTCCCCAAACTCTCTTGCAGGCTACGCCAAAAGTGTGACGTAAATCTAGAATCTCAGTCCGAGGTGATACTAACTGGCACACCGTGCAACCTGATAATCTGCCTGAGGTACATCTCCGCTAGCTGAGCCGTCGATTGACCAACTCTGAATGGAAGAAAGTGAGCCACCTTCGTGAGCCGATCAACAATAACCCAGATAGCATCTCTACCAGCTGGGGATCTAGGTAATCCAGTCACGAAATCCATGGTCACATGCTCCCACTTCCATTCTGGAATCGGCAAGGGCTGAAGAAGTCCAACCGGTCTCTGATGTTCAGTCTTGACTTGTTGACAAACCAAACACCGAGAGACAAACCGAGCTATCTCCCGCTTCATGCCATTCCACCAGAAGTGCTGACGGATATCTCGGTACATCTTCGTACTGCCAGAATGGATGGAATACTGAGAACTGTGCGCCTCTGACATAATCTCCTGCCTGATATCTCCACTGGGTACACAAAGACGCTTCCCATGTCGAAGTGTACCGTCCTCATAAATGCATAGCTCTGGTCTTTGACCTGCCTCGCACTCTGCTCTGAGTCGCTGAAGCTTGGAATCTGCCGACTGTGCCATCCGGATCCTCTCGACTATAGTGGACTGAACTTGCATACTGGCCATCAATGCCACACTGGAAGGGAGAACAACTTCTACACCCATCTTCTGAAGATCTGCTAACAGCTCTGGTTGCGCTGTTAGGAAATAAACTCCTGCTCCCCTGCTCAATGCATCTGCTACGACGTTGGCCTTTCCAGGATGATACTGCAGGTTGACATCATAATCCACAAGAAGCTCCAGCCACCTTCTCTGACGCATGTTAAGATCCTTCTGGGTGAAAACATACTTCAGACTCTTGTGGTCGGTGAAAATCTCTACCCTGTCTCCATACAAGTAGTGCCTCCACAACTTAAGTGCAAACACCACTGCTGCCAGCTCCAAGTCATGGGTTGGGTAATTCCTCTCATGATCACGAAGTTGTCGTGACGCATAAGCTATTACCTTCCCATGCTACATCAGAACACATCCTAAACCTCTGCCTGAAGCATCACAATACACTGAGAATCCTCCGGTTCCATCTGGAAGCGTAAGAATAGGAGCTGTTATCAGGCCTCGCTTCAACTGCTCAAAAGAACTCTGGCACTCTGCTGTCCAAGCAAACTGTGCATCCTTGCGGGTCAACTGGGTCAACGGCGCTGATATCCGAGCAAAATCTGATACAAACCGCTGGTAATAGCCGGCCAATCCAAGGAAACTGCGAACTTCTGCAACTGTGCTGGGCACCGGCCATGACTCAATAGCCACAATCTTTTAGGGATCCACTTCTACTCCTCCTCTAGTGATGATATGACCCAAGTACGAAATGCGATCGAGCCAGAACTCGTATTTGCTAAACTTGGCATATAGCTGGTGCTCCCTGAGAATCTGAAGAACCACACGGAGATGCTGCTCATGCTCCGCCTCACTCTTGCTGTAGACCAGGATGTCATCCAAGAACATAATCACAAACTGATCCAAGTAAGGCATGAAGATACGATTCATGAGGTCCATGAATACTGTCGGCGCATTGGTTGCTCCAAAAGGCATAACAAGGAACTCCCAATGCCCATATCTCGATCTAAAAGCTGTCTTCGGAATGTCCTGCTCTCTGACTCTGATCTGATGATAACCTGAGCGCAAATCAATCTTCGAGAATACTGAAGCCCCCTTGAGTTGATCAAACAAGTCATCTATCCTCGGGAGAGGGTATCTGTTCTTGATTGTCACTTAGTTCAAGGTACGATAATCAACACATAACCTGGACGTACCATCCTTCTTTTTCACAAGAAGCATCGGGGCTCCCCAAGGCGATCCACTAGCACGAATGAATCCCTTGGCTCGAAGTTCTTCAATCATCTTGTACAAGATCTCCAATTCTGACGGCGCCATCCTGTAGACTCTCTCTGATACTGGGGCTGTCCCGGGAATCAAGTCTATAGTGAACTCGATCTCCCGCTCCAGAGGCATACCTGGAAGCTCTTCTGGGAAAACATCTGGAAACTCATCCACTATCCTGGGCAACTGAACTGCTGCTACTGCCATCCGCAATACTGGAGGAGAAGCCTCAACTTCGCCTCGGGAGAAAGAAAACTCTGGCTCGCCTGGAATGCTAAAAACAACCCTACCAACATGGCAGTCTATTCTAGCATACTGGTTCCTCAACCAATCCATCCCTAAGACCACATCATAATCGGCCATCGGGAACTCTATCAATCTAGCGGGGAATTCGCTACCGCTAATTACGATCCGACACGAGGAAAACACTCTATCTACTCCCACAAGTCCGTTACCAGTAAGTATATTGAGCCTTACTGATAATGACTCGGGCTCCAATCCTACCCGTGTCGCGAATCGTGCAGACATAAAAGAATGCGATGCACCAGAATCAAATAAAGCTGAAGCTGGAAAGGAGTTGACGAGAATAGTACCTGCCACTACCTCTCCAGGTACCAATCCTTCCTCTGCGGTCATCACCATAGCATGACCATGCCCTCGGGGTGCTGGTCCCCTCTGCTGAAATCCTCGCTGTCTGCTCTGGCTCAAGGCTTGGGCTTGTGCATGCTGCTGGGGGTTCTGCTGCTGGAACATCTGGGACTGAGGCGGCAAGGGCCTCAACAATGGGTACTGCTGCTGCTGCTGCTGGACCGGTGCCGGTCCTCTCACCGAAGAGCTAGAAAGGTTGGATGATGATGAACCACCCCTGTTCGGGCAGGATCCAACCCTATGGTCTGCTGCTCCACAAACCAGACACAATCCCTGTGCCCTGCGACACTCTGCCACCACATGGCCTGGCTTTCCACAATGAGAACATCCCACTGCGGAAGACTGCTTCTGCTTCTGCTGCTGCTGAGGGTACGTCGGGGTGGAATGCTGAACCGACGTCACTGAGGTCGCTCGCCTCGGAGCTCCAATAGTCAAAGCCCTGGCTGCCGGGGCTGGTGCTGAAGACTGATTCATCTGGCCGTGAGATCTCTTCCGACCTCCGACCCTATCCACAATCCTCTGGGAGGTATACTCATGCCTCCGGGCTGCTCTTAAGACTGCATCAAAAGTCTGATGCTCAAACTGCTCGACTGCCAATAAGATCTCCAGGTGAAGCCCCTGCTGGAACCGCTGGGCTCTATCATACTCGGTTGCCACCAATGTAGGAGCAAACCGACTGAGTCTGGAAAACTCGGCCGCATATCCATCGACCGTCCTGCCTCCTTGCTTCAGATTAGTGAACCGGGTCTGCAGATCATACCGAGCCACGGCATCGAAATACTTGGTCTGGAATCTCTCTCTGAACACTGCCCATGGAATGGGTGCTGGTAATCCAACGGCCTGAGCTGCCCACCAGCTGCGGGCAAGATCTAACAACTGCAGGCGCACAACTGCCACCTTCTCGTTCTCTGGAGTCCTGGCTGCTTCTAGAACCACCTCTGTGTCCTGAAGCCAAGCATCTGCTGCGATAGCATCCTCACTACCGTCGAAGAATGGAGGGTTCAGGCGCTTGAAGCTGTTGGCCGCGCTGTTACCCTGATGACCTCCTCTGGTCAAAGCATCCGTCACTGCCTGTTGCAAGGCATCTCCACGACGATCTTGAGAAGCTATTAAGGTTCTGACGAGTCCTACTAATGTGCCATCATCAGGTTCGACAGGCTGAACTGGCTGAACTGGGGGCTCTTCTCCAATAGGCTCGACTCTGGAGGCTACTCCGGAGTGCTGGACTTGATCTCCAGGTTGCTGCTGGTCCGCGGGAGGTGCTCCGCCTTGCTGGTCGGTAGGACCACGAACAATGCCGCTGAAGAAGACGACATAGGGAACAATAAGGAAGGACCAGGACAGATCAATGATACAAGCACATGATCAGGACAAGAATCTAGGGATTCAGATGATACGAGCAGAGATCAAAGACGAATACTGATTGAGACATCTATTCGGTAAACCCTCATATATCTTGATTTACAAGACCTGCATGGGCCACCACTTAAACCATGTCACGCCCCAGAACCAGAATACTGGAGAGCGGGGGCAGACATAGCCAGCTACGTATATTGAAATGAATTCCATCTCGCTATACGGTCACGGCTGTCTAGATACATGAGGGTTTACTACAAGCCAACAGTCTCCTATGGTTATGAACAAGCCTAGTGTCTCAATCACAAGCAAGTAAGTAAATGTTACAAGATGTATGATCATTAAATATACAATAATAAGGCGTCCCAAATATTACATATTCAGCTGATCATGAAGCTAGTCGTTACAAAATGTGAGGACTAGCAAGAGTTTAGTCATACATGATCAACCCTAGGATCTGTCAATCATGTTACAGCCCGTAGGCAGACAGTAAGTAAATACAATCGAGCTAAACAGGTGCTCGTCGGCTAAACGTCTCAAAAGAATATTTTTACAATAAGTGGGAGATCAAAAATAAACCCACTCGTTGCCAGGGTTCCGTCTAGTGGTCACCATCTGGCTGGAAGGTCGGTAGATCCTCTGGAGCTGTTCCGAAATCTGGCCATACAAAACCAGCTGGGTCAGATCCCAGAAAGAGCAAGTGCCACAAAGGAAGCTTCACTTAGGAACTAAAACCAGCAATCAGCACAGATATAAATAAAGTAAGAACTGGAAATAAAGAAAATACATCAGGATGATATACGACGAGATAACCATGGAACTCTTCAGATAACCAGGTTACAACCCGTAAACCAAACAAGGACCGGGGTTGTAACCCTTCGTCTGAACAGAGCTTGGAATTCTCACCATTTATCAGTAAAATAAATACAAGCATTCTGGTCATATAGCAATCTGGAGCATGATCAGGACAAGACTAGACTGGTTAAACTCCATCCAATCATTTCACGGCCAATCAAGACCTACGGCTTGATACTTTAACTAACTAGGGTTATCACAGGCCTAGTTACTAGCAAGATGCAGTGAGATTATTCCACAGCCACAAGTCCTGCAGACCATCCAGGTTACCCAGGTCGAAAGATTAGGGTTGAATTCAGGTGGGTACACTGTCCAGGAAATGCATGTACCCTTAAGTAGCTTGAAAGGTGCAACACATAACAGTGTGCTGGAAATGTGCCCTACTCGACGGCAGGCTACAGATCCCAGGCGCGCCCAGGTAACGGGATTGCCTGTAGCTGGGAAATCTCTTCATGACTAATGTGTTAATCTAGTTATTAACCTTAGTCCATTTCAATAGGTACTCCTGACCGTGGTACTCAGGAGCTCCCTCCCTAGACATGATGCAAGACAGGACTGGTTTATTTGTACAAGCACAATCGTCCACGGTGTCCAGGTAATTATACAGGTCATGTCATGTCAAGTAGCCGTCGCAACAGCTATTCAGGATAATCATGTCAGGTTTATCATGTCAAGTGTTCTTGTCAGGAGTGCGGCACGACGGGCCACTATCATGTCATGTCAGGTTTTCTTGTCAAGAGTGCACCACTACGGGTCACTATCGTGTCATGCTCAGGTTTCATTAAACATATTAAATAAAATCCATGATTTTCAAGTTCATGACAAAAGGCGTAAGGATATAAAATGGACGTAAAATATCTTAATAAAATATCAATATACAGGGCTATAGAACAGCCATGTGGCTAAAGCATATGCGACCAGGATGGATCTCATGCGGCTCGAAAGGGAACAGCCCATGCGGCTGGATGGTATCAGGCGCATGCGACTGATAAGGGAAAAGCCCATGCGGCTAAGAAGGAGTTCAGGTCCATGCGGCTGGGAAGTGTAGTATCATGCGGCTGGGTATAGAAGGAGGCGCATGCGGCTTTTAGAAGCCCATACGGCTGGGTCAACATGGCTGCTTATGCGGCAGGGAACGAAGGGTGCATATGCGGCTCAGGGGAACGTGGGCGCATACGTTCAGAAGAAGCCCATGCGGCTCAGGAAATAAAGGATGCATATGCGGCTGGGATTAAGAAGTCCATGCGGCCAGGGTCTAGGGGTTCTCATGCGGCTCGAGGATCAGGGCTTATGCGGTCCGCAAGTGCTAGAATTCATGCGGCTCAAGGAGATGGGCGCATGCGGTTCAGGATAATGAGCCCATGCGGCCAGGAAGTGAGATCCAGCCTATGCGGCTGAGAGTCTCATGCGGCCGAATTACTTACCGCATGAATTGTCATGCGGTCAAGTCAAGTCTAAGCACAGTTCATCTTCTCCAAATTTCTGAGAGGAAGAACACCATGAGAGCCAAGTTCTTAAGTTCCACAACTCCATCATCCGGAGCCCAAATCCGAACTTCCATAGGTCAAAATGGGGTAGAACGAAATTCTCTACAACATGGAACCATCAAAACTCGAAAATAACAAGATTTAGTAGATCAAAATCCAGGAAATCCAAAAATAATACAAACTTAGATCTACAAGAATCTAGCCATGGAAATTAGAAAAGCCAAGTACTAAAGTATTTTATAATGTAGTAAAGAAGAGAATGGAGCAATAAAATCAGAGTTCCTCCATGAAGCAAGTTGCACTTGCCTAGAGCTCTCTCTCTCTCTCTGGTAGGTAAGGAAGTAATGGGGAAGAAGAAGATGAGTAATGAAGAGAGAGAAT
Source organism: Iris pallida (assembly GCA_029216955.1). Classification (NCBI taxonomy): domain Eukaryota; kingdom Viridiplantae; phylum Streptophyta; class Magnoliopsida; order Asparagales; family Iridaceae; genus Iris; species Iris pallida. The sequence goes on along the minus strand of JANAVB010012772.1, from coordinate 10,861 downwards.
AGAGAGAATGGATTAATAAATACAATGGTGGTGGTAGGTAGGGGTTCACATTGGTTCATATTGAACCAAAGAAAACCGAACCAAGCCGAACCAACCCAAGGAAATAACCAAGCCAAGCCAAGAAGGAATTAAGCAAGGAAATCATGCAATACAAGAATAAAATACGTACACGTATTCCAAGAATACGTGATACGAACCACAGGCATTACAAAATGCCTCAAAAGAATAATTTTACAATGTAGTGATCGAAACAAAATGGAAAACCCACTCGTAGCCCGAGTTTCTTCTAGTCGCCACCATCGGGCAGGAGGTTCGGTAGATCCTCGGGTGCTGCTCCGAAATCTGGCCACACAAAACCAGCTGGGTCAAACCCCAGAAAGAGCAAGTGTCACAAGGAGGCCATAAAATAAGAACAAAAGCCAGCATATTAGAACATAAGGACTAGAAAAAAGTACAAGTAATAAAGAGTACAACAGGACAATAAACGACTAGGGACATGGAACCATTCCGGGAGCCAGGTTACAACCCTTAACCCAAACAAGGACCGGGGTTGTAACCCTTCGCCTGGATAGCACTTTGTCTCTACCCATTTATTGTTAAAGATAAGTAAAACAATCATGTTCAGGAGTACCAGGTACTGGGACTAGACGAGACTTAGACAGGGCTGAACACCATCCATTCACAAACGGCCAAACAAATACTACGGCTTACTACTTAACTAACTAGGGTTATCACAAGTCTAATTACTAGCAAGATGCAAATGAGAAATTTCCTGTCCCAAGCCCTGCAGACTATCCAGTTATCCTTTCGTGGGTTGAGAGTATAGTTGTGTACATTACCCGGGAGACAATGTACCCTTAGGTGACTTAGAGGGTGCAACACATAACAGTGTGCTGGAAATGTGCCCTACTCGTCAGCAGGCTACAAGTCCTTTTAAAGCGCCCAGATAACGAGATCGCCTGTGACTGGAAATTCTCCATGAACTATAGTTTGATCTAGTAATTAGCCTAATCCATATTCAGTGTGAATCCCTGACCGTGGTAACCAGGGAGTCACGTCCTAGACATGATGCAAGACAAGACAAGTGGATTGCACAAGGCAGCAAGAATGAACACCCACGGCGTCAGAGTTGATTATATGAGTCAAGTTAGCTATCGCAACAGCATCAAGTCAAGTCAAGTTACAAGTCAGGAGTGCGCCGCCACGGGCCACTATCAAGTTGTCCAGTTACAGAGATTAATTATGAATCACAGGTTACAAGTTTAAGAGAGCACCCCATCAGGTCACTACTAAGAAGATCAGAAGGTACTAGAATCATAAATCACAGAAATCACGAAAGACCGTACTAGTCATAAGCAAAATACCGAAAACCATGCTAGGCCGTGTTAGGTCAAGACAGTCGTGTTGTTGGAACAAGATCTCAAGACTCCAATCCACAAAGAGAAGCCAAGTCCAAAATAAAACCAAATCCCTATGGGTAAGTGGGTTGCGCAGGGGGTCGGGTTGCGCAGGGTCGGGTTGCGCTGGGTCGGGTTGCGCTGAGAGCGGGTTGCGCTGGAGCCAAGCCGCGCTGGGGGTGAGATGCACTAGGGATGGGTTGCGCTGGGAGCGAGTTGCGCAGGGGATCGACCGCGCTGGGATTGGGTTGCGCTGGAGCCAAGCCGCGCAGGGGATCGGCCGCACTAGGATTGGGTTGCGCTGGAGCCAAGCCGCGCTGGGGATCGGGTTGCGCTAGAGCTATGGAGCGCCAGCGCTAAAAAGCGCTGGCCGAGGAAGGGTGCGCAGTTCGGCCTTGTGCTAAAGAGCGCTGGCCGAGGGTCATCTTCTCCATCAGGCCGAGAGAAAACCCCAAGAACTCCAAATTTCCAATCTTCATAACTTAGCCAAAACAAAACCAAATTTAGATTTTCAAAGTTCTATCTTGTGTAAAATTGAATTCTCTTCCACATGGAAACCTCAAAAAAAGCAAAAATCTAAGTTTAATAGATCAAAACCAAGAAAATCCGAAAATGGTTAAAACTTAGATCTAGAAAAATAGAAGCTCCAAATCACAAAATGCCAAGTTCTAATGTTGTTCACCATGGCCTAATCTAGCTAATGGATAAATAAAATGGGGTGCTTATTTGGTGGCAAGGTGCACTTGCCTATGGTGTTGGTGGAGGAAGGAAGAAGAAGATGGAGAGAATTAATAGAAGAGTAATGAGGAGAGAGAAAGTTAGGTGGGGTTTTAATGGGGGAGGGTGTGTTGTGTTGAGGGTGGAGGTTAACTAAGGTAGTCCAATGCAAACCAAACCAAACCCTTCTCCACAAAAAATAAAACCATGCCAGGTCAAAACCCAATTTACGAGAAATCCAAAATCCGCAAATCGAGCCAAAATACAATTACAGGCCAGAATCCGAGAAAATAAAATACAGGTCCAAAATACATATAAGCCTAATTAAAATACGTATTCCGAAATACGGACGTTACAACTCTACCCACCTTAAAAGAATTCTGTCCTCGAAATTTAAATTAAGATGCTTAGAGATGTAAGAGCCAACTATACTATCCACAAATAAGCTACACTAAGCAAACAATCAAACAATCATACATGCAAGCAAGGGATGGAAAGCATAAGGCATAAGGAAGACATTATACCTTACGAGTCAAACAAGTCAGGATATCGCGATCGGATGTCGTCCTCACGCTCCCACGTTGACTCACCTAGAGAGTGATGACCCCAAGCAACACGAACTAAGCTAATAGTCTTGTTCTTGAGTATCTTTTCTCTCCGGTCCAATATAGACACGAGCCTCTCCTCATACGAAAGGTTGGTACCAATAACCAATTCTGAATGGTCTAGGATATGGCTCGGGTCCGGGATGTACCGTCGTAATTGGGACACATGGCATACATCATGCACCTCACTTAGCGACGGCGGAAGAGCGAGACGATAGGATACATCTCCTACTCGCTCCAGGATATCGATCGGCCCTATATACCTAGGACTAAGCTTTTTCTGTACGCCAAAGCGAATGATGTCGTGGTTAGACGAGATCCTAAGGAATACATGGTCGCCGATAGCAAACTCTAAGGGACGTCGATGAGCATCGGCCCAATGCCGCTGGCAATCTTGGGCCACTCGAAGGCGATCTCTGACTTTTCTAACCACTTCAACTGTCTGGGCAATCATTTCTGGACCGAGCATCTGCCTCTCTCCAACATCATCCTAGGCTAACGGGGATCTGCACTTCCTACCATACAGTGCCTCGAACGGGGCCATCTGAATAATGGCCTGGAAACTATTGTTGTACGAGAATTCTACCAGGTGCAGGTGATCCTTCCATGAACCACCTAAGTCAAGGGTACAAGATCTCAACATATCTTCAAAAGTCTGGATCGTGCGTTCCGACTGGCCATCTGTCTGCGGGTGATAAACTGAGCTAAACTGAAGGTGAGTCCCCAAACTCTCTTGCAAGCTGCGCCAAAAGTGTGACGTAAACCTTGAATCTCGGTCCGAGGTGATACTGACGGGCACACCGTGAAGCCTGACAATCTGCCTGAGGTACATCTCTGCCAACTGAGTCGTCGACTGACCAACTCTGAATGGGAGAAAATGAGCCACCTTCGTGAGTCTGTCAACTATAACCCAAATAGCATCTCGACCAGCTGGGGATCTAGGCAATCCAGTCACAAAATCCATGGTCACATGCTCCCACTTCTATTCTGGAATTGGCAAGGGCTGAAGAAGTCCATCGGGCCTCTGATGTTCCGCTTTAACCTGTTGGCAAACCAAACACCGAGAGACAAACCGGGCTATCTCCCTCTTCATGCCATTCTACCAAAAATGATGACGAATATCTCTATACATCTTCGTGCCACCGGGATGAATAGAATACTGTGAACTGTGAGCTTCTGCCATGACCTCCTGTCTGATATCTCTACTAGGTACACAAAGATGAGTGCCATGTCGAAGTGTACCATCTTCATGAATGCACAACTCTGGCCTTCTTTCTGCCTCACACTCTGCTCTGAGTCACTGAATCTTGGAATCCGCAAATTGCGCCCTCCGGATCCTCTCAACTATACTGGACTGAACCTGTAGACTGGCCATCAATGCCACGTTGGTAGGAAGAACCACTTCAATTCCCATATTCTGAAGATCTGCCAATAACTCTGGTTGCGCTGTTAGTAAGTAAACTCTGGCTCTCCTGCTCAACGCATCTGCTACAATGTTGGCCTTCCTTGGGTGATACTGCAAATCCATATTATAGTCCACCAGTAGCTCGAGCCATCTTCTCTGCTGCATGTTAAGGTCCTTCTGGGTGAAAACATACTTTAGGCTCTTGTGATCAGTAAATATCTCCACTCTATCTCCATACAAGTAGTGCCGCCAAAGCTTAAGCGCAAATACTACCGCCGCCAGTTCCAAGTCGTGGGTCGGGTAATTCTTCTCATGATCACGAAGTTGACGTGATGTATAAGATATTACCTTCCCATGTTGCATCAAGACACACCCCAATCCTTTGCCTGAAGCGTCGCAATAAACTGTGAATCCTCCGGTTCCATCTGGAAGTGTGAGAATGGAAGCCGTTACCAAACCTCGCTTCAACTTCTCAAATGATTTCTGGCACTCTGCTGTCCATACGAACGGCACATCCTTGCGGGTTAACTGGGTCATCGGTGCCAAAATCCTTGTAAAATCTGAAACAAATTGTCGGTAGTAGCCGGCTAATCCAAGGAAGCTGCGAACCTCTGCCACTAAGCTAGGTACTGGCCACGTCTCGATAGCCACAATCTTCTGGGGATCCACTTCCACTCCTCCTCGGGTAATGATGTGACCCAAGTACGAAATGCGATCGAGCCAGAACTCGTATTTACTGAACTTGGCGTACAACTGATGCTCTCTAAGCGTCTGAAGGACGATTCTGAGATGCTGTTCGTGCTCTGCCTCGCTCTTGCTGTAGACCAAGATATCATCTAGGAACACGATCACGAACTGATCCAAGTAAGGCATGAAAATGCGATTCATGAGGTCCATGAATACGACTGGCGTATTGGTTGCTCCGAATGGCATAACAAGGAACTGCCAATGCCCATACCTTGATCTGAACGCTGTCTTTGGAATATCCTGCTCTCTGACCCTGATCTGGTGGTATCCTGATCGCAAGTCTATCTTCGAGAACACTGAAGCCCCTTTGAGTTGATCAAACAAGTCATCTATCCTCGGGAGAGGGTATCTGTTCTTGATTGTCACTGAGTTTATGGTACGATAATCTACACATAATCTGGATGTATCATCCTTCTTCTTCACAAGAAGCATCGGGGCTCCCCAAGGCGATCCACTTGTACGAATGAATCCTTTGGTCCTGAGTTCTTCAATCATCTTGTACAAAATCTCCAACTCTGAAGGCGCCATCCTGTAGACTCGCTCTGATACTGGTGCTGCCCCGGGGATCAAGTCTATAGTAAACTCAATCTCCCGCTCTGGTGGCATCCCTGGAAGTTCCTCTGGGAAGACATCTGCAAACTCTTCAACTATCCGGGGTAACTGTACCGCTGCTACTGCCATCCACAATACTGGGAAAGATGGTTCCACTGCGCCTCTGGAAAATGAAAACTCTGGCTCGCCTGGAATACTAAAGACAACCCTGCCAACATGGCAGTCTATCCTAGCATACTGGTTCCTCAACCAATCCATACCTAAGACTACATCATAGTCTGCCATAGGGAACTCTTTAAACCTAGCGGGGAACTCTCTACCGCTAACTACGATCCGACACGAGGAAAACACTCGTTCTACTCCCACAAGACCATTACCAGTAAGTATATTGAGCCTTACTGATAATAACTCTGGCTCCAATCCTATCCGTGTCGCGAATCGTGCAGACATAAATGAATGCGATGCACCAGAATCAAATAATACCGATGCTGGGGAGGAGTTGACGAGAATAGTACCTGACACTATCTCACCTGGTGCAACCTCTTCTTCCATAGCCATCATTATTGCATGACCTTGTCCTCTGGCTGCGGGTCTCCTCTGCTGGAAACCTCTCTGTCTGCTCTGTACTTGTGCCTGGGTGTACTGCTGCTGGTTCTGCTGCTGAAATGCCTGGGCCTGAGGCAACAATGGCCTCAGGTACTGCTGCTACTGTATAGGTGCTGGTCCCCTAACCGACGGACTGGTTAGGTTGGAAGAGGACGCTACCCCTATTCGGGCATGCTCCTATCTTGTGATCTGCCGCTCCACAAAGGCACAATCCCTGCGCCCTGCGACAATCTGCCACCACGTGCCCTGGCTTCCCGCAATAAGAACATCCTATCGCGAAAGTCTGCTTCTGCTGCTGCGGGTACGTCGGGGTTGAATGCTGAACCGACGTTACTGAGGTTGCCCGCCTTGGAGTTCCAATGGTCAAACCCCTTGCCGCCTGTAGCACCCAGTTTCCCAAATGAGGGTAATTTTAAAATTTTGTGTTTATAATTATTTTAATAATGATATTTAATTCATGATATGATTTTTGGTGATTTTAAATCATTTTAAAATTATTTAAATCAATGACTTATGGTTTTGACGTTTTGCTAGTGAAACCCTAAAGACTGTTTGATCTAGAGCCTAACCATGTGATTATGATATTTTAATGTCATTTTTGGCCTAAGGATATTTTTGCATTTAAACTCTTTGAATTATTTTGATATTATTTTATTATTTATGATATTGTTTTGGGGTTATTTGAGTCGGGTTCGAATTTCAACTCAATCCGACTTGAAACGGGGACCCGGGGGTAGTTTGACTCTAGTGGGACCCACACACTAGTTAGGCATGGCCCACATGATATTAATTTTAGTCCACATGATAAAAATATTTTAGTTAGAGGTTAGACTAATTATTATGGATAAGGTTAGTGTGATTAGAGACTTTAGAATGACTAATTTAGCCCCAACCAATTAGCCCTTTCCTAATACTCATAGAATAGGTTAGTGGGGGCATTTTGGATCTTACCATAATAGGACAAATAGCCCCATATGGCCAGCCACTTTGGGAGAGGATAGGCTCAAGTTCATTTCATTATTCTCATCCACACTCTCTCTCTCTCTTGTTCTTCCCCAAATTCCTAGAGAGCAATCCCTAGCAATTTCTCCACCAAATCCTTCCATTTTGCCACCAAATCTTCTTCTTTCCTTCTCCATTCTAGCCAAGGAGGAAGCTACCCAAGTTTGGGAGGATTCGGAGCTCGTTCGTGTCTTTTGGAATCTCTACGTGTCGGTGTCGCTCCGGGAAGGCTTTTCTTCGATTCGATCTACCGGGAGGTATAAATCCCTTCTCCTTTTCATTTCCTCATGCATATAGGTCTATTTTGAATCCATAGGAATGACCCCCATGGTTGTATCTCCATTTGTGTCCATTTCGTGTCCATTTGGAGGTCATAGGAGTGTTCTTTGTGTTGTGGTTGTGTCCATGTGGGAAAATCCCAAATTTGGACACACTATGTATTGTTGTTATGTATGAATGAATTATTACATATTTAATCTCATATTTTGTATTGGAGATGTGTTCTATAGTGTCTCATATATATATATTAGTGTAGAGAGTGAGTTCTTGATATATTATGTTATATATTTGTGTTCTTTTGTCTTAAACTACCCAAATCCGTCATGATTTTTATCCACGTTTTTAATTTCAGCCCTAACTTAGAAATGTCATAACTTCTAGCTCAAAGCTCGGTTTAATCTTCCTTTTTTTTAAAAGAAGCGTATTGAAGTTAGCTTTCCAAAAACATGTATTAATAGGCCTAATTCTTTCTGTAACTTTCTGAAGAATTATTTGAGTGTTAGCTGTATGAAAGACAAACGCGTTTTCGGTGTTTTCGCGATTCTGGGAGTTTTCGAAAACGAAAACGCGATCCGTTTGAAGTTTCGGAAAGCTAACACATAGATCTATAACATACGTTAATCCTAGATTTTAATTCATGCTGAGATGGTACAGTATTGATTATTAGTAGGAGTTACTATTCGGCATATGTATTTTATGCACCCTTGTGTGTAATATAATGTTCTATTTGATTTTAACCATGTTAATGTATATACATTATGTAATTAAATAGAGAATGCAAGCATGAGTAAATGGTTAAATAAATGATGTATGAGGTGTAAGTATCCTATCTAATGTAAGCATATATAAGTATGGCTTGTAATGAATATGTAGGTTCCATAGTATGTAATGTATTATGCATATAGTAGTGCAAGAGAATAAATGAATGATGAATGAATGCAAGCATGAATGTAATGTAATAATAGATATAATGTATGCAATATACAAGTTAATGAGATGTAATATTCTATGTTAACACAAATCCTATATTACCTCATGTACCCCTTACACTATGTTGACACTATCACACTTGACACTTTGTTCACTTACACTTTGACACTCTTTGATATGTATACACTATGTATGCCCATTTAACCCTCACGTGCCCCTTTGCCATGTTCACATACATACACATAGTCTCTTAAATAAGTATTTATGAATACAGTTAACTTAGCTATGTATGTATATTATATATGTTAGCATATTGTGTTGTAATATATAAGTTTATATAACCATTTGAAATGCCATGATTATAGACCTAATGTTGAATACCAATATATGCATGTGTATATATGTGTAGACATATATAGCTTAAAGTAATAGATTACCTAGTGTATATCCAATGTGAATTTTTGCCTATTTGAGTATTGAATAATTGCATGCTATATAGAGTTGGGTGTATATTGGCTGGTATAGCCTTGTATTGATGTGTGCTTGCTAGGATAGTCTTGGTTAGGCATAGTAAGACTTGCTGGGTTAGGACATGACCGAGTTTGACCTAGTTTGACTAGTGCAGTTGACCAGAGTTAACCAAGGGTTAACTTTGGCCTAGTTTGACCTAGATTCATGTAGAATGCATTGTAGTGCTTTATATTACCCTTCTGGACATGTTGTAACCTGTGCTGTTCTAATTAGGAGCCAGACACCTCTCATCGGACAGTATTTTTACCTTGGACATTCAGATATCAGGCGAGTACATTCTCTGATCATTTATATCCTGCTTAGAATTATTTCCAGCAGTAGATTACTTTACTTGTACTGTCACGATGGCCACACGGATTGGTACTATATGGATCCTTTCTTGAGATATTATCCTTAGGGAGCATCGGGTACTACATGTTCTGTGCGTTTCACTTACATGGCGTATCACTATGTTTCATTGGTTCTTTGATCACTTACGACATATACCCTTATGATCGTAGAGTCTTTCTGGAATCTTACACTGTTGGGTTACCCCCAGAATCTCCATTTATGGGACTGACACTGTTGGGTTACCCCCAGAATCCCCATTTATGGGACTTACACTGTTGGGTTACCCCCAGAATCCCTATTTATGGGACATACACTGTTGGGTTACCCCCAGAATCCCCATTTATGGGACTTACACTATTGGGTTACCCCAGAATCCTCATTTATAGGACTACTATGTACCACCCTTCGGGGGCTTACAATCCTTCGGGGGCTGTTACATAGCATCATATAACATAACCTGGCTGGATCCTTGTGTATTGATTGGGGGTACGGAGGAGTATTACATGTTCATATTGTACTCTGACTCACTAGTCACTGCTAGTTCTCTATGTATAGTAGATATTTCTATTACAGTTCTCTCTCTGTTTACATACTGTTTTCCTTCAGTACCTGTATCTTACTTTACTGCATGATTATATTTTCTAACCTGCTATGATCTGTTGAGATGTACTGTACTCGCTCCAGTCCTGACTGGACCTGTTGATAAATTTTACAGATAGCCTGGAGGTGCCTGCTAGCCTAGAGGAGACACATTAGAGGATGTTTAGATAGTTATTTCATTTGTCTGGAGTTGTACTTGATTTATGGATTACTGTATTTGAGTTTTGAGATGTATTCCTGGGTTTATGTATCTTAGACACTTAGACTTCTATCTCCTGTATCTCTTTTGGATTTTATGTTTTATCTATCATTATCATGCTCTGCCTTAGATGTGATTGAGACTGTATCTGCTATGTCACCCCCATTTGGGGAGTATAACTGCTTAGCATTATATTGTTAGATGTTGTGACCTAGGACAGCGTTCTACCGCCGACACTGCGACGTAGGCTGGGCGTTGTTACGTTCTCGTACCCAAACAGTGGGTGCGGGTCGTGACACATTTTTAGTGGTGGCCCATGCATGTCGAGTTTATGTAGTGGTATTCGAACTTGAGTACCACTACAGCCTACAGTAGGATTAGGATATATTTTGAAGGTACTCAATCACAGTTAGGAACCCTTGAGAGATTCCTGGGATGACCCTTGAGAATCTTATTTTAACTTCGATTTGAAAACTCTCTTTTTCTTTAATTGTTTTATCTTATTTTTGTTGTTGAATTTGGGTTTGTATTATTGATTTTGATAGAAGATTGTTGAATTTGAATCTTGACGATTAGCTGTAGCATCCGAGTTTGTATTTATATGATTGAAGGATTTTGTTCATTTTGAGTTTGATGTTCGTTGATAAATTTGATTTGATTTTTGGGTATTCATTGTTGATTTAATTTAATTTTTGGCAAGATGAAATTATATGGGCTAGGTCATCTATGTTATGGAATCTAGTCTTCTATAGTCACATTAGCCAGCATGGTGAGGACATATAGTCTGACTCTGGATATATTTCTCGGGTGTGGAAATTTAAGGTTTTCGCAGCCAAGCTAGCGGCACCGCGAAAATGTTAAATACCATGATTCTAGAGATATGTGCATAAGTCAAGGGCTCTGTGATTATCGTAGCCTTGCTTACTAGTATGACGAGGATTTAGAGTACCATGATTGTGGA
>JANAVB010012771.1:0-87215 GCA_029216955.1 Iris pallida | reverse complement strand
TTAGTGAAAACAATACGAGACTAGGGGTGAGAAACGGTTCAAACCAAAAACGAATATATAAAAAAAATCAAAATAACCGTAAATCATAGTTCTCAAAACCGAAAACTGAACCATTTTCCTAAAAACCGAATCGATTATATCCGATTTTCGGCTGGTTCGATTTCATGCGACAATGGGTTGGACCTTCATATTTTAACAAATAAGTCAATTTAAATAACAAATTTTCTTTTAAAAAAATGACAATGTTGCATTTATAAATTATTACAATTGTAAAGAGTGAAAAAAATATTAGTATATACAGATTGAGGATGAGATAGCTCAAAGAAGCGGCGATAAGTGCCAACAGATAATGAAGGAGAGAGTGCTGTAACGTCCCAAATGTTGCACCCCGTCCGAGGCCCAGTTGCATAACCTTTTCACGACCAAGGTTATGCGAAAAGCTTCCAGAACATTCTAGAAGATGGCGGAAGGCTCCAGAAGATAGTGGATCTCTCCGGAAGGCCCAAGATCGTTCCAGGAGGCCCAAGAAGCTTCTGGATGGCCCGTGAAGTTTCTTTTTCTGTTGCTAGGGAATAAACCTGGAATATGCCGTTCCAGTTATGGTAGAAAAGAATAATCCTTAGAATATTCCTTCCAGGACTTTTCAGGTAAAGCTCTCTGAGCACTTATAAAAGGGGGAGGCTTTCATTTATTCCTCACCACCTTCATTGTAAGCATTCTCCAAGTTAATAAAGAGATTCTTACGAGTTCATCTTTGCTCCACTATTCTTAATTTCCTTAGCGATCTAGCTAAGTCGTGTTGGAAAGGCTTGCACGAGTCTTGACAGAGAAAGACAGTGCGCCGCACGGGACGAAGTACTAGTAAAAATACTAAGTCCGTGACAAGTGGTATCAGAACAAAGGTTCGATCGCCGTCATGTCTTCGACCGAAGCAATCATCAACGAGCAACCCGCATCGCCTAAGGAGAAGGCGAAGACCTCGAGGAAGGGCAAGAGCAAAGAACCGTCGATGGAACGGGCTCTTGGCGAGTTGGCTGAGCGGATTGAGATGCTGGAGAAAGGCGTAACGGACGTCAAATTTCAAGTGAAGCAAAACCAAGCAGCTCACGAGGAATTCATCCAGGGTTTGGAGGCGGACGTCGCCACGGCTATGTCGGAGTTCCGAGAGCATCTCCGCGAGATGTAGGCCGAGTTCGAGGAGGAACGAAAGGCCACTAAGGCAGAGATTGCCGAACTGCGCAAAGAGCTACAAACCAAGGCGGAGGTCCTCGAGAGGATCATTGCTGGTGGTCCAACTCCGAGGAGGGAGTCGGCACAGAGGGTGAAGTATCCAGAACCCAAATTCTTTACTAGCGTACGGGACGTGAAGGAGGTGGATAATTTTATCTGAAATGTCGAGCGCTACCTAAAGGCGGTCCGCATCGAGGATGAGACCGACAAGGTAAACACAGCATCCCTATATTTCTTTGATGATGCTATGCTGTGGTGGCGACACAGGTGCATCGATATAGAAAAGGGGCTCTGCTCGATCGAGACTTGGGATGGAAGTTTATCTATTCTTTTGTTAATAGCATCCATAATGTTGGGACGGAAGCGTCGCTGTTGCTGCTTAACAGGCTTAACGTCAGGTAAGATATTAAGCTTGTGCATTACGACTTGTGGGTCGAGCCCCGGCATGTCTTCGTAACTCCAGGCGAAGACGTCGATGTATTCTTTGACCAGTTGGACCAAAGATTCTCGGTCCTTTCCTGCCAAGCTCTTGCTAATGAAAATAGGTTTGGATGAAGATCCATTTCCGAGGTCGATCTGCTCGACTTCGTCTTCGGTAGGGGGTTCTCGTAATTCAAAGCAAAATTTTCATTATGTGCCTAGGCGTTGAGCCCAGGGTTCTTCTTCGAAGAACTCTATTGTTTGATTATCATCTTCATCTTCTGAAGGATGTGTAGATGTCATATTGGCTGACAGCACCTTCCTGAAGATTGAGCCGACGCTGGTGTCAGAGTCCCAAGTTGAAGCCTCAGACGAGTGAGAGTGTACGACATCTTCTGCTTCTGAACTTTCTGGGGTTGTTGGGGACATGATGTAGCCCACCCCCCGTCGAGTACGGTGATAATAGTCTTGTGGCTTCCCTTTCGGAACAGGGAGTCGTAAGGAAAGACGTCAGCCCTTGCCATAGTTTAGACCCTGACCGCTTTTCAGGTTGTAGCCCATCTTTTGGATGAGATACTTAGCTCGATCATTGTACCGATAAATTTGCATTCTGTCGGTGTCGGATTCTGTAAGCCCACTTCCCGATTTTTTATTTTTTATTATTTTTATTTGATTATGATTTACTTTTATGGTCATTTGGACCTTAGTAAGCATTATTTAGCTATTATATAGTTTATCATAATTTTTAAATGTTTTAGATAATTTTTAAATATCTATTTTGTGAAGATTTATATATTTTATTGAATTTCATGATTTACTGTGAGACCCGTCTCACTGTATCGGTATTTTATACGGATACGTGTTTATTTGAGCCTTATTTCGTATTTCTCGATTTGCATGATATTTTAAAATTTTCCAAAGTGCAGGGTTTTCGTGGCTTGGTTTAACTTGGATTTGGTTTTATTGGGTTTGGTTTAACTTAGCTTGGCATTTGATTTGGTTTAATGGGTTTTGGTTTACCATGGTTTGGTTTAACTTTGACTTGGACTTGGTTTGGTTTAGTTTGGTTCTTTATGAGAGAGGTGTATGGTTTAGATTGAGTGGAGAGGAATGAATGGTGGAGGTTGCTTGGGCTTGTTATATAAGCCACCTACCACTCTCTCTCCTCCATTATTTTCATTTCATCTTCATCTTCTTCCTCCAGCCCAAGGCAAGTACACCTTGCCGAATGTTGGACGATCTTAATTTCGTTTGTTCCATTCTCTTCCTTGTTATATTTTAAGCTTGTTTAGAACTTGGAGTTTTCCATTTTGATGGTTCGATTGTTGTAGATCTAGATTTGAAGTAATTTTAGTTTTCATAGGTTTTGATCTATTTAATCTTATTATTTCCGAGTTTTGATGGTTCTAGGTTGTAGAGTATTTCATTCTGTCCCGTTTTGACCTATGGAAGTTCGGATTTGAACTCTGGATGAAGGTTCATAGAGCTTGGGAGCCATGGCTTGAAGAGTTCTTCTCTTCGGAAGGATGGAGAAGAAGAACTGTTCACAGCCGCATGAACTTAGCCACAAAGTCTTTATACGGCAAGTTTCCTTCCCAGCCGCATAAGCCTTGCTGCACTGTTTAGTCGTATGGCCTGTGGCGCAGGGACTAACTCCTCAGTCGCATGAAGGTTTAATCCTCAGCCGCATAAACTTTCAATCCCAGCCGCATGACTTAGGACCATTATTTTAGCCGTATGTGACTTAACTCGGGCCGCATGGACTTGATTTGTTATTTTAGCCGCATGGACTTTTTCCCACTTAGCCGCATATGCGCCCTTGCCTCTCCTGGCCGCATGAACTTGTACTCCTTCTTAGCCGCATGAGCTCCTAACTGAGCTGCATGCACCCCCTTCACATTCTGGCCGCATAGGAGTATAACCTGTCTGGCCGCATAAGGCCTTGCTCTCGAGCCGCATATGCATCGGCACCCTTGGCCGCATGAGGCTGAGTCCATTATCAGCCGCATATGCACCCTTCACTCCCAGCCGCATAAGCAGCCACGTTGACCCAGCCGCATGGGCTTCTACTAAGCCGCATGTGCCTCCTTCTATACCTAGCCGCATGATAATACACTTCCCAGCCGCATGGACCCGAACTCCTTCCTAGCCGCATGGGCTTTTCCCTTATCAGCCGCATGCGCCTGACCCCATCCAGCCGCATGGGCTGTTCTCCTCCCAGCCGCATGTGATCACTTCTTGGCCACATATACCTGAGCCGTATAACTTTCCAATAGCCCTGTGTACTATTATTTTATTACTAATTGCCCATGTCTTATAACATTTTATTGTATACTTTTACGCCCATTTTATATCCTTACGCCTTTTGTCCTGAACTTGATAATCACGAATTTATTAATATGTTTGGAATGATAACTCGACCTGATAACTTGACCTGCTAATTCATGACACGACAGTGACCCGTAGTAGTGCACTCTTGACAAGTACCCTGACAATGCTTGATAGTGGCCCGTCGTGGCGCACTCTTGATAAGTAATAATGATAATGATAGTGGCCCGTCGTGGCGCACTCTTGACAAATCAATTCATTGGCCTAGACACCGTAGATGATTGTGCTTGTATAAACTACTAGTCCGGTTGTGTCTTACATCATGTCTAGGGCATGATCCCTGATTACCACGGTCAGGAATTCATACTGAATCTGGTTAGGTTAATGACTAGATTGATCAAATAGTTCATGGAGAATTTTCCAGTTACCTGTTGCCCCTTTGGTCCCGGCCTTATATATATATATACGTGGGATTTGTTGCTATCCGTCGAGATGAGCGCACTTCCAGCCCGCCGTCGAGTGTGGTATCTTAGGACACATGTATCTTACTACAGTGTGTCTGCTATATCATGCTATCTTTTCCTTTTCTTGTTGGGATCACTCAGGTAGTAACAAACAGGTAACCGGACTTGGAATTCTCATTGCATCTTGCTAGTAACTAGGATTGTGATAACCCTAGTTAGTTAATGTAGAAAGCCGTAGGCAATGATTGGCCGTGAATGCTTGGATGGAGTCTAGTCCAGTATAGTATTGTCTAGAAGTGACTGATTACAAGATTGTACCAGAATGATTGAATGATTGACACTCCAGATTGTTACTTTAATGATTGTACTCTATTGTCACTCTAGCGTATTGTACTCTTCATTGTCACTTTTATCATTGTACTCTCTCCTTTTCACTTTAATGATTGTCACCTTTAGCAATAAATGATCAGAGACCAAGTTCTGTTCAGGTGAAGGATTACAATCTCGATCCTTATTTGGTTTAAGGATTGTAACCTGGCTTCCGGAACAGTACCTTCTTCCTCTCTTCGTATATTGCCTGGCTCTATTTATTTAACATGTTCTCCAGTTTATTTATGTCAAATGATGATTTACTTACTGTCTTCCTATGTTCGGGATAAGTGCATTGGTACTGCATGAATCTCGATCCTTCTTTACTTATTGCTTTTACTCCCTGTTGATTGCCTATGATTGCTAGTTTTAAGTTCATAGTTCGGCCTCCTTTGTGGTACTTGCTATTTGGGGTCTGACCTCACTGGTTTTGTATGGCCAGGTTCTAATAGAAGAGTCCGAAGGATCTACCGCACCATCTACTCGACGGTGACCAGCCGGAGCACCAGAGTGCCTCAGTGGGTTTCTTCTTCATCCTCCCACTGATATGTAAATTCTCCTCTTGTAACGTTTAGCCCCGAGCACGTATTTAGCTCGTATTTGGTATTTTTCTTGATATTGTAGCCTACGGGCATAAACATGATATGTGTATTCTAGACTATAGCTAGTCCTTATCATGTACGACTAATACTCTAGCTAGTCCTCAGTTCTGTGGTACTGGCTTCATGATCATTCATGTATATATGGTTCGGGACGCCTTACTATTGTATGTATGATGATCGTACTCTTTGCTCTTGTATAGTTGCCTGTGATTGAGATACCTAGGATTGTTAAACCATAGGATTGACTGATGGCTTGTAGAGTAACCCCCATGTCTTGACAGCTTATACGTGATTTCAGAGTTTTAACGTACTTTGGGATTACGTAGCTGGCTATGTCTGCCCCCGCTCTCCAGTATTCTGGTTCTGGGGCGTGACCTGGTTTTAGTGGTGGCCCATGCAGGTCTCAATTTTCAGATTTGTGGGGGTTACCATGTTTAGATATCTCAATCACGATTATCCTTATTGATCTCCTTCGGATTATTCTCTACCTCTGATACTTGACTTGATATCTGTTTTGATCATTGATTATTCCTGTTCCCATGATTTGATCTTGTGTCCTTCAACTTTCAAGGGCACTGTTCTTGATCCTTCTGATTATCTTGTTCGTGTTTTACCGATGGCAGCTCAGCATTCTTGAGCCAGGCCAGTTATGGAGGATCAGTCTCAGCATGCAGGCAGAGATGTTAGTCCATCCCGATCAGCCAGTCGCTTCTATCTTCGTAACTTGAGACAGGTGATAAAGTTCATGCATCTGTTTCAACTACGATGACACGTCCTGGGTAGAGTCATGTCTTGAACTAAGTCATTGGTACCGACTTACCTTGAGGCTTGACTTTTATCCATTTTTGGGAGTCAGCTTAGGCCAGCGAGGACGTTGGTTCCTACACAACTGTCTCAGGAGACATATTGATCCATATGCCTCCAGCCATTCTTGATCTTGATTGTGTTATTTCTTGTGCATTTACTTACTGCTTACGTATTTATTTACATTCCTGATTGTTTTACCTTACTTACTTCCCATGCTTATTTTATTTGAGATTGTTGAGTTTCCTGGAGCTTTTGTTTTATTATCTTGCACGACTAGCCTCAGGAAATTTCGAGGACAAAATTTTTCTAAGGTGTGGAGAGTTGTGAGACCCGCCTCACTGTATCGGTATTTTATACGGATACGTGTTTATTTGAGCCTTATTTCGTATTTCTCGATTTGCGTGATATTTTAAAATTTTCCAAAGTGCAGGGTTTTCGTGGCTTGGT
Organism: Iris pallida; assembly: GCA_029216955.1. NCBI lineage: Eukaryota > Viridiplantae > Streptophyta > Magnoliopsida > Asparagales > Iridaceae > Iris > Iris pallida. The sequence continues at coordinate 80,548 of JANAVB010012771.1, read as the reverse complement.
TTAACTTGGATTTGGTTTTATTGGGTTTGGTTTAACTTGGCTTGGCATTTGACTTGGTTTAATGGGTTTTGGTTTACCATGGTTTGGTTTAACTTTGACTTGGACTTGGTTTGATTTAGTTTGGTTCTTTATGAGAGAGGTGTATGGTTTAGATTGAGTGGAGAGGAATGAATGGTGGAGATTGCTTGGGCTTGTTATATAAGCCACCTACCACTCTCTCTCCTCCATTATTTTTATTTCATCTTCATCTTCTTCCTCCAGTCCAAGGCAAGTACACCTTGCCGAATGTTGGACGATCTTAATTTCGTTTGTTCCATTCTCTTCCTTGTTATATTCTAAGCTTGTTTAGAACTTGGAGTTTTCCATTTTGATGGTTCGATTGTTGTAGATCTAGCTTTGAAGTAATTTTAATTTTCATGGGTTTTGATCTATTTAATCTTGTTATTTCCGAGTTTTGATGGTTCTAGGTTGTAGAGTATTTCATTCTGCCCCATTTTAACCTATGGAAGTTCGGATTTGGACTCTGGATGAAGGTTCATGGAGTTTGGGAGCCATGGCTTGAAGAGTTCTTCTCTTCGAAAGGATGGAGAAGAAGAACTGTTCACAGCCGTATGAACTTAGCCGTATAGTCTTTATGCGGCAAGTTTCCTTCCCAGCCGCATAAGCCTTGCTGCACTGTTTAGTCGTATGGCCTGTGGCGCAGGGACTAACTCCTCAGTCGCATGAAGGTTTAATCCTCGGCCGCATGAACTTTCAATCCCAGCCGCATGACTTAGGACCATTATTTTAGCCGCATGTGACTTAACTCGGGCCGCATGGACTTGATTGGTTATTTTAGCCGTATGGACTTTTCCCCACTTAGCCGCATATGCGCCCTTGCCTCTCCTGGCCGCATGAACTTGTACTCCTTCTTAGCCGCATGAGCTCCTAACTGAGCTGCATGCACCCCCTTCACATTCTGGCCGCATAGGCGTATAACCTGTCTGGCCGCATAAGGCCTTGCTCTCGAGCCGCATATGTATCAGCACCCTTGGCCGCATGAGGCTGAGTTCATTATCAGCCGCATATGCACCCTTCACTCCCAGCCGCATAAGCAGCCACGTTGACCCAGCCGCATGGGCTTCTACTAAGCCGTATGCGCCTCCTTCTATACCCAGCCGCATGATACTACACTTTCCAGCCGCATGGACCCGAACTCCTTCCTAGCCGCATGGGCTTTTCCCTTATCAGCCGCATGCGCCTGACCCCATCCAGCCGCATGGGCTGTTCTCCTCCCAGCCACATGTGATCACTTCTTGGCCGCATATACCTGAGCCGTATGACTTTCCAATAGCCCTGTGTACTATTATTTTATTACTAATTGCCCATGTCTTATAACATTTTATTGTATACTTTTACGCCCATTTTATATCCTTACGCCTTTTGTCCTGAACTTGATAATCACGAATTTATTAATATGTTTGGAATGATAACTCGACTTGATAACTTGATCTGCTAATTCATGACACGACAGTGACCCATAGTGGTACACTCTTGACAAGTACCCTGACAATGCTTGATAGTGGCCCGTCGTGGCGCACTCTTGATAAGTAATAATGATAATGATATTGGCCCGTCGTGGCGCACTCTTGACAAATCAATTCATTGGCTTAGACACCGTGGATGATTGTGCTTGTATAAACTACTAGTCCGGTTGTGTCTTGCATCATGTCTAGGGCATGATCCCTGATTACCACGGTCAGGGATTCATACTGAATCTGGCTAGGTTAATGACTAGATTGATCAAATAGTTCATGGAGAATTTCCCAGTTACCTGTTGCCCCTTTGGTCATGGCCTTATATATATACTTAAAGTGCATTGGTACTGCATGAATCTCGATCCTTCTTTACTTATTGCTTTTACTCCCTGTTGATTGCCTATGATTGCTGGTTTTAAGTTCATAGTTCGGCCTCCTTTGTGGTACTTGCTATTTGGGGTCTGACCCCACTGGTTTTGCATGGCCAGGTTCTAATAGAAGAGCCCGAAGGATCTACCGTACCATCTACTCGACGGTGACCAGTCGGAGCACCAGAGTGCCTCAGTGGGTTTCTTCTTCATCCTTCCACTGATATGTAAATTCTCCTCTTGTAACGTTTAGCCCCGAGCACGTGTTTAGCTCGTGTTTGGTATTTTTCTTGATATTGTAGCCTACGGGCATAAACATGATATGTGTATTCTAGACTATAGCTAGTCCTTATCATGTACGACTAATACTCTAGCTAGTCCTCAGTTCTGTGGTACTGGCTTCATGATCATTCATGTATATATGGTTCGGGATGCCTTACTATTGTATGGATGATGATCGTACTCTTTGCTCTTGTATAGTTGCCTGTGATTGAGATACCTAGGATTGTTAAACCATAGGATTGACTGATGGCTTGTAGAGTAACCCCCATGTCTTGACAGCTTATACGTGATTTCAGAGTATTAACGTACTTTGGGATTACGTAGCTGGCTATGTCTGCCCCCGCTCTCCAGTATTCTGGTTCTGGGGCGTGACATTTACCATATGGCCATTCGGGGTTATTTTTGGGACCCAGTATTTTATTTAGGTCCTAGAACCTCAAAAACTATTTTCTAAATTTTGTGGATTTTTTTGGTATTTTCTGGAATTACTTTGATAATTAAATATAGGAAAACACTATTTTCTAGGACTTCTGGAATTTATTGTGCTAGACTAAGAGCAAATATTGATCCCAAATATTTTTCTAGGGTTTATTATAATATTTTATACTTTCTAGAATTTTTCCATAATTTTTGAAAATTTTTAAGTATTTATTTATTAAGGTTTATATATTTTCAAAGGCTTTCAATATTTATTATAAGGCTATTTGGGACTAATATGAGGTAAATTATTTTTATTTATATTCTAGGAGGTTATATATATTTTCTGTAATTTTCTACAAGTTGTTAGGAATTTTTAGAATTTTATTTGAGTTTATTTGGACTTAAAATGATTTTTAAATGATTTTCTGAATTAAAATAAATAATTACCCAGTCATCAACCCAGGGGGGCCCACCTTTCGGCGCCAATGCTACAGTAACCGCCTCTTGGCTGCTCTCTTTATATATATATATATATATATATATATATATATATATATATATATATATATATATATATATATATATATATATATATATTATATAGGCTAAATTACAACTTAATACCCTCAAATATTCACTTTTTTCAACTTGATACCCTCAACTTTTATAGGTGTCAACTTAATACCTCAACTATCATTTGACTACATACTACCCTGACGGAGTTAACGGATAAGTTAAAAAGACAAAAAAGCCCACGTCCCTTAGTCTACAACCGTACAGACATATGACTAATAAAATGTTTTCCCAAAATCACTAAATCTAATTTTAGAAATCTTGAAGAATCAATCACTCCTCTCTCACTCTCCTCTCATTTGATGTTCTCCCTCATCCCCTCTCTATTCACTGTCATATCTCAAATTATTTGAAGGTATGTGTTAAAATAAATAATTCAATACATTTATTTGTCATTTTTTTTGTTTACTTTGGATTTTGTTTGTCCGTTTTCTTGTTTATTTTGGATTTATTTGTCAATTTTCTTGTTTATTTAAGTATGTATTATGATGTCTGGATTTTGACTTTGGGATTTTATGACTTAGGGTTTTTCTAACATTGTAAGTCAACTTAGGTTTATGATGGTTGGATTTTATGAACTGGGATTTTTCTGACATATGCTTGTAACTCATAATGCACGGTGGGGATGAGGGAGAATAACGAGTGGGGACCAAATGCATATGCACGTGGTGGGGACCTGATATATTTGTTATATCGAGTGGGGACCAAATTCTCTATTCAATGTCTAGACAATACATATTACTTGTTAGTTTTCAAGCTTTTATTTAACATTACACTTACTTAGTAAGAAAGACAATTACATTGAGTTAATTTTCTTGTTATCGTGCAGATGATATGGTCTTTAAGACTACACCATGGCGGGGTTTTTTCTATGGGTCCAAATTGGAAATATGTTGGTGGTACGGAGAACATAGCATATGACATTGATTTAGATAGAATGTCTCTTCAAAAAATATTTGGTTGGGTGAGGGAGTTAGGGTACAATGGTCCTTGCAGAATATTCTACCAGATTAGTAGGTCCAACCAATGTCTTCTGCTTTTGGACACCGATGAGAAAGTGCTAGGGATGTTCAACACTAACAACAAAGGATCAGAGATTCTGGATTTATTTGTTGAACATGTTGTTGATGAAAACAAAGATCCCCATGAAATGATGACGTAAGTCATATTGAACAAGTTGATGGATACAGTGCCACACAAGCTTCACAAGTCATATTTGGAGGAGATAAAGTTGTTGGTAAAACAGGTATGTATATACACGAATATTCTCGTGACTTATATTAGTTATGATTTACTTTTAGTAGTTATATTTCAAATTTGACAGCCTTTAAATTTATCGGTTCTTTTTCTTTATAGGAAATAATGAAGAGAATGAAGATATTGGTAAATGTGGTAGTGAAAATGATGATGACTATGTAGAAGAGACTAACGAAACTGAAGATTCTGAAAGTGATGAGAACTCCGATGCGGAAGATGAAGATGATGCAAACATCAGAGAAGATATAGAGAATGTTGAACTGCCAGAATTGGTTGAAAGTGAGTACGATGACAGTGATGATAACAGAAGCATTCACGAAGACGATGAACTTGGACAATATAGGCCCAAGTTTCCAGAGTTTAACGAAGGGAAGGACTTGGAAGGGAAATGACAACATCTGGATTTTGGGAAGTGGAAATGGCAATATCTAAAGAAGGCTAGGATTATATAGCAGGGGAAATGACAATGTATTTTGGCTATGTATTTTATATGTTTGGCTAATATGAAATATGTGAATCAAATTTGTGCTGCATCCAATTTGTGCTTGGCTAATATGAAATATGTGAAATATGTGTCAGACTATTCAATCCGTAGCTTGGCTAATATGAAATATGTGAATCAAATTTGTGCTGAACCAAGTTTGTAGATATTTTGACTATGTATCAGACTATTCACATGAGTTTTGGATATTTTAATCCGTAGCTTGGCTAATATGGGCGGTATGCTGGCAGTGTGCTGAGCAAATTTGTTGTTGAGCAAACTTGTGCTGAGCAAATTTGTTGTCCCACACATCCAATTTGTTGTTGATTATGGGCGGTATGCTGGCAGTGTGCTGCCAGTGTATCCAATTTGTGCTGCCAGTGTACTGAGCAAATGTTTTTTGATTATGGGCGGTATACTGGCAGTGTGCTGCCAGTGTATCCAATTTGTTGTCCCACACATCCAACAGCTTCTGTCCATGAATTTCTTCTATGCGGTATACTGGCAGTGTGCTGCCAGTGTATCCAATTTGTTGTCCCACACATCCAGCAGCTTCTGTGTGGGTCACATGAGAAAATTTTGTTGTAATCGATTTTCTAGCGGTGTACCATCAGAATAATAGCAGTGCTTATATAAAGTGCGGAAATATTTTAAAGAGCATAGACTAGGGCATCACCGAGAAATTTATTTGGGGAAGAACTGGTCGTGGAAGAGGAGAAGGATGCCTATATTTTATTTTATAATAAAAAATTAGGGTTATTTTCGTCCAAGAAGATTGATATTTCTGAATTGGGACGGAAAGACTAACGCCTGAGTCATGCAGGGTATTTAGTTAAACATAGACAATAGTTCAGGGTATTAAGTTGATACCTATCAAAGTTGAGGGTATCAACTTGAAAAACTCTAATAGTTGAGGGTATTAAGTTGTAATTTAGCCTATATATATATTCTTTTTCGAAACCCTAGTTTATTTCTGCCGAATTTTGAGTTTTGATTCCAAGGAGACCCCCGACTTCCCGAGGCGATTGCCGTCAACCCCGACGTGATTTTAGCGTGCCGTTTTTTTATTGGATTCGTCTCGAGGTAAACTTTCTGAATGTGTACTTTATTTTCATATATATTATTTCTAAATTTCTGGAGAATTCGTAGAGTGTCGGTTGTCCGAAACTTGATACGTTTTGGTGTTTTTTAGATTCCGGGAGGACCGGAAATCAAAATCATGAACCGTTTGAAGTTTCGAAAAGCTAACACAGAGCTCTACGACAAATATTTTTCCCAGAAATTAATTCGTTCATCTATTATGTTATTTATTCTGTGGAACTCAGAATTGAACGGTAAATCACTGTTTTGGTCATGATTAGCCATAACGGCGATATCTTTCGACCAAAATGTGAATTTACGGCACGGTTGATTCCAGCGCACTTGTGGCGCTGAAATCTACCAAGGTGCATTTTCAAAATCTAGAGTTCACAACGTTTGACTAGATAGTCAATGGCACGCCTCGATTTGCGTGCCATTGTTTCCAAAATTAGAAAAATGACTTTTTATGGCCAAACTTCCATGTTTAGATTATATTCAGATTATTGTTAGGTTAAATTAGGTTTTTAAGTAATTTATTCTAGAATTAATTATTATTAGATTAGTTAACCCATTAGCCACTTATTCTATGAATTTAGAACTAGAACCTTAGAATTGACTTGTGGTTTTCGTGCATGGTTTGTGGTACATTGTATGTTATAGGTTGACAACTTCTAGATTGGCAATCCCCTCATCCTCGACTTGTGACTATGGTTTGTGCAAGGATTCAGGCAAGTGCACTTTCTGATTGCTTTTCGATTCATAGTAGTTTATACATTTCATGTTTATACATATGACTTGCTGCTTGTTGACACGCTCGTCACACGAAAATTAGTATCATGGATGTCTATTTACTATATTTTATGATTATCATATTTTCATGTTTCGTGACTTGTTCGAGTCCATGAGTACTAGTCGGGAGGAAAAATATCTTAGTAGACATGTGGACTACCCAGAACTATCTCCTGTGTCTTTCATGGAGAATAGCAGCTGCACACGACACGTACAGGGTACCGAATTTACCCCCTAGCCGTTCACATGTTGAAACTGATATTTCAAAACACATAGATAGTTGTCTTTTATTTGTTTTTCTTGTTTTCAATTCACCGCTTGCCATGACATCAGTTACTTTCTAGTTTTCATTCACATATGTTATTTTCATGTCTTGTGAATTCTATTGTATTTTTGATTTATCGTCAGTTTATGCTTGTTCTTTTCCTGACTGAAAATCAATATTTTTCAGGTTAACTGTGGCTTCACTTAGCATTGGAAGATATAGGTGTACGTGTAGACCAAAACCTAGAAATTAGATAGATGTGATATCAATTTCATTACTTGTGAGAACTTTGTACTTTTCTTTAAATGTAAATCTTATAATAATTTATAGATTTGATTTAATAATATGAATAAACGTGTCACGACCCGCACCCTGAAGAGGGGCACGAGCACGTGGTTACGTCCAGCCTACGCCGCAGTATCGGCGGTAGAACGCTGTATATAGGGTCTGTAAATGCCTACGACTAACAGTTAAAATGTACCTGTACAGTATATACACTCCGAATGGAGGTGACATAACAATACAGTCTCAATCACATAATCAAAACTAGGGTATATAGCATGAGAAGAGATATGATGGATGAAAGAGTAAATAAGTCCACAGTCTAAATACAAGCCCAGATATATACATCACAGGGTAACAAAATAGAATATAGAACTACAGTCTGATAAGCTAGCTGGATCGCAGTCCAGCCAAACCTAGCTAACCTACACTACTCAGGAAGTACAAAATCTAGTGGCTCCACTATAAGGCCACGATCTAAGGCTACACCATCTGACTCGAGCCCATAATAGGTCGGGCAATCAGCCTCTGAATCATCTGAAAAATATCATAACGGTATCCTGTCAGGAAAATGAGCAAGTACAAACACTAACAGCAGTTCCATGTGAATTGACAAATTCTATAAGAGACAGTATAATGAACTACAAGACAAAGATATACGAAGACTTGGGAACCATTCAGAAGTCGAGTTACAACCCTTAAACCAAACAAGGACCGGGGTTGTAACTCTTCTCCCGAGCAGAACTTAGTCTCCAATCAAGGTACAATGTAAGGCTTGTAGAGCATGTGAGTAAATGAAATCATAGCATGGTGAGAAGTACAGAAAGTAAACTGAACTGGAATATAAGAAACGACAATAAATGTAAAATGTGATTTGAATTATTAGAGCGTTATGTGATCGGCTTGGGAAACATGATCAGGCTTTCCATCCGACCGGCTATGAACAATGGGTACAATAGAACGGTAAGGCCGGTCACCATGGAAAGCTATGAACGATGTAGGGTCAGGCTTTACCCGTCGTGAGGCGAGGGTATAGCTATGAACAATGTATACTGTAGAACCATGTGGGAATTTGATCACACAACCACTAATAACTCTCCATCCCCGAATAGTACAAAGGATCTGGACATGACACGTCATGGCACGTGATTTCGTAAGAGGGTAGCAAATCCTCTTAGAAATCGGTGTCTATACAAGTACAGGGAACAAGACAGGGAGTGTACCCATATACCCAGAAATCCAGGAACAACATCTCATGTCAAGATCCAATGTGTACTAGTCCGTGAGCTATCGTGACCAAGAATCAAGTAAGACACTACGACTGAATCGGATATAGCAGATATCAAGACAATGAAAACTATCAGTGAATGTACTCGCCTGCTGTCCTGAGCTGTATGGTATATCAATGCTCAGAGCGGTATCAGAAGACCTAAATATGAGATACTGTAAGTTAATTTAGGTTTAAACAAGTTTAGGAATGATTTACAATGAATGATATGCAATCTAGGTCAAACTAGGTCTCACTGAGTCACACTAAGTCCTGTCAAGTCAATCGAGGTCAAATCAAGTCATATCAAGTCTATCTAAGCCCAACCAAGTCAATCCTAGGTCATACCAGGCATCTCGGGTCAAAACAAGTCGAAGAAAGTCAAACGGGATCAAAAGTTGGCCTACAGTTGACTTTTGGTCAACTGGTCAACTCTGGTCAACCCTGGTCAACTCTAGGTCAATGGTGACTAATAGTTGACTTTTGGTCAACTACAAAAGTCTAATGGAAATCGGGACTAATTTGGGTAAAGCGTTGACCTAAAGTTGACTTTTAGTCCAAAAAGTCAACCGTGGTCAACCGGGTCCAAGACTAGGTTTAGACAGCTAATCCTACTCATTACCAACCTATACAACCCATATCCAAGTCCATCTTAGACTTGGAAACCCAAATCTTGGCCGTGGGCCAATTCTCTAATTTACCCTTTTTAAGGGTAAATTTCTACCCTTGGCGATAATCTAGATAGCCTACCTACGCTAGTTATTTTGACCCGATCTCCCTAGGGTAGTAGGGTACTATCCTATACATATAATATCTACAAAAATACTTGGGTAACGCGGACATCCAGTCCACGATACGGCCCGTTGCAGATATCTCGAGTATTTTGAGATACGCGCTGACACGGCGCGATACCGGCGCCCTATGACTCCGATTTCCACCCGGAAGCTTACCCGCAAAATCTAAATCACGTAACCTAGGCCTATGTCAAGTTTCATCGCGATCCGATGCTCCGGGCTCAATTTCGCCCTCTAACTCGATTTCTAACAAAACCTTCGTTTTCTACTCTCGTTCTAATTCCCTCTCTTGGTTCTCGACTCTAATTCTTCCTTTTCTCTACTTCTCTAATCTTCTTCTTCTTCTCTAATTCCTCTTCTTATTCCTCCTTCCTATTCTTCTTCCTTTCCCTTACTTCTCTTATCTATTCCTCTTTTCTAATTCTAATCTCTAACTCTAACTCTTTTCTCATTCTAAATCTTATCTATATAAACCTATATATATCTATATATATATATCTACATATATACCAAACTAGGGGGGGGGGGTTTTGTAGTGTGCTAGGGGTCACTGGGGGGGGTTAAAGGGCTGTTAGCTGCTGCTGCTGCCTGCAAACTGCTGCTGCTGCCTGCAAGCTGCTGCTGCTGCTGCCAGCTGCTGCTGCTGCTGCCTGCTGCTGCTGCTGCTGCTCTCCCTCTCCTCCCTCTATACATATACATATATATATATACTCCCTATATATATCTATCTATATACATATATATATATCTATATATACATCTATCCATTTATATATCTAAATCCATATATCTCCACACCCACACCCATATACATATATACACACACACATATACATATATATATACAAATACGCATATACATATATATCTATATATACACACAACCAAATACATACATACATATATATTCCTATGTATATATATATCTATACATACACTTATATATATATATATATCTATATATATATACATATACATATATACACCATTTAACATATAAACCCCTCTAATTAACCACTTAAACTAGAATTTTAGGGGAAAACCTATAAAATAGGGCAAAGTGTAGAGAATGAGATTCTCTACACTTATTGTGAATGACTAAATTGAAGAGAGGAAAATAAATGAGGGGTTAAATGCATACCTAATGGAGAGAGAGAAAACTTGGAAGAAGAAAGAAATTTTGAAGAAGGAAGGAGAAGACTTTGTGATGAAGGAAGAGAGGGGGGGGGGGGGGTTCATACCATGGCCGGCCACCCTATGTGGGCTATTGGGTTGGGATCCAATAGCCCACAACCCAATAACCTTAGTTTGGGTTAAATTGAAATCGGGTTGGTTCGGTTCGATTCGGTTCGATTCTAAACGACTAATTAAGTCTCTAAAATGACAAATCAAGTCATGGAAAATAGGTTAATAATTTCTAGCCTATTTTTGATGGTACATGGGCTAAGCCCAGCTAGTATGTGGGTCCCACTAGGGTCCAGGCTACCCGGGTCTCCAAATTGGGTCCGAATTGGATAAAATCCAAACTGACACAAATAAATTCCTAAAAATCATATAAAATCACATAAAATTCCTAAAAATAATATTAAATGGAAAATTACCATTTTACCCCTAACTGGAAAAAGTGAGGGTGACAAGTCTATCCACCTTAAAAAAATTTCGTCCTCGAAATTAAAACCAAACAATAGTAAAATCTCAAAAGTCCAAGCAGGAATTAATTGACTAAATTTATAAAGTTTAAAATTACTCTCAAATATAAGTCTATCCACCTTAAAAGAATCATCCAAAAACTTAAAACGAAGCAACACAGAAAATTCATGCAATTTGATAATCGTATGCGTCTGTCCAATAATCATGATACTCAGAATCTCCGTCATGCCAGTGAGCAAGGCTACGATAATCACAGAGTCCTCAGCTACGGTACATACCTCTAGAATTATGGTATTTAAAATTTTCGCATTGCCGCTAGCTTGGCAGCGAAAACCTTAAATTCCCACACCCTAGGAATACGTCCATAGTCCGACTATATGTCCTCACTCTGCTTTCTAGCATGACCCTAGAGGATTCTAAAATCTCATAATCGAGGTGACCTAGCCCATACGACTTATCTCAGAAAATATCACATCATAGGGACAAAAATTTTATCAAACGATCAAGGAACATATGGAATCGAATTTCAAGACAGTTTATAAGAAGGCAAATGCGGAAAGGAGATCGAAAGATTGGAACCTGCTATCTGCTCTGCTTCTGCCTGAGTGGGCTCAACTGTCATGGTGAAAGCACGCCCTTGCTGGCCTCCTCTAGCCTGCTGCACTCCGTCCTGGCCTGCCTGTCTGGCTGCACGGGCAGCACAGTTCTTCACCTGGAGGTCTGGAGCTCCACAGAATAAACAAACTCCCTGCTTCATCCTACAATCCTCTCGAGTGTGCCCCATCTTCTTGCAGAAGGCACACTGGATGGCCTGTCTCTGGCCCTGTCCCTGGTGCTGCTGGGCACGCGTCGGTGCCTGCTGGATCTGCAACAGAGGCTGCTGCTGAAATGGCCTCTGCTGCTGCTGCTGAATGTGGGGGCGCTTGGCCGGTCCCGCACTGGAACTCGCCCCTATAGTATCTCCGCTCCTCTTCGGCTTGAGGCCGAAGTCCTCCTCAGCGATCTGCGCGTCCATCAATATCTGATCGAACGTCGCGTCACGGCGACCTGAGGTGCGGGTGCGCACTGCATAAATAAGTCCCCTGCGGAACTTACGAGCCTTCTGCCCCTCATCCTGGATCATACCGGGAGCGAACCTGCTCAGGCGGAAGAACTCAGCTGCATACTCGTCCACCGACGAGTTCCCCTGAACTAGACCCACGAACTGGCCCTCCAATGCTGTAAGAGCCACGTCCGGAAAGAACTTCTCCTTGAAGATCCTCCGGAAGTTCTCCCAAGTCAGCCCTCTCACCGACGCACGAGGATCCGTGCGGTACCATGTCAGCGCAATGTCGAAGAATCGGCTGGCTGCTGCCGAAACCCAAAGCGCTCTAGGAAGCTCTGCCAGCTCCATGCTCCGCTCTACATCCTCCAGCCAGTCGTCTGCGTAAAGGATGCCCTCCGTGCCTGTGAAGTCCCTGGAGCTCATCTTCCTGAAGTCTAACACTGTCCCCGGCCTGGACTGCTGCTTGCTCGGCTGCTGGCCGGTAGGGCCCTGCACCGTACCCGGTGCCACTCTCTCTACTGCTGCAAGGGCAAGCTGATGCGAGTTCTCCATACTCTGCCTCAGCATCTCCATCTGTCGGTGTGACGCCTCCGACTGACGCTGCGACGCCTCTGCCTGGGCCCGCTGTGTCTCCATCATCTGCTGAAGGAGAAGGAATAAGTAATGTGTATCCGTCGGTATCGGTGGTAGTGGCGGCAGTATCTCTGGAAGAACGACCGTAACCCTCTGGGGTGGAGGTGGTAGACCTCCCTGCGCAACTGCCTGGGTCTCTGGAATAGTAGAATCACTGGGGGCAGTCACATGAACCTCCTCCTCTGCCTGATCAGGTCTCTCAGGCAAGCTACTCGATCCAGAGGCCTGCGGATGTGTCTTCGTCATCCTGGAGACGAATTGAAACAAAGAGATCAATATGGCACATGAGTAGATTATCAAAGAAGGACAGTTAATTTAATACAAGGGGAGTAATCATGATAATCAAAGATCAGAAATTTCCTAGGTGTGATTGAGAAACTCCTATCATATCCTAGGTCCTACGTCCTAATCGCAGGCTCGTAATTAGTACTCTAAGTCGAGCACCATTATGAGATCGCACTAATTGCGACACCGGACCTGCGTGGGCCACCACAAAAATGTGTCACGACCCGCACCCTGAAGAGGGGCACGAGCACGTGGTTACGTCCAGCCTACGCCGCAGTATCGGCGGTAGAACGCTGTATATAGGGTCTGTAAATGCCTACGACTAACAGTTAAAATGTACCTGTACAGTATATACACTCCGAATGGAGGTGACATAACAATACAGTCTCAATCACATAATCAAAACTAGGGTATATAGCATGAGAAGAGATATGATGGATGAAAGAGTAAATAAGTCCACAGTCTAAATACAAGCCCAGATATATACATCACAGGGTAACAAAATAGAATATAGAACTACAGTCTGATAAGCTAGCTGGATCGCAGTCCAGCCAAACCTAGCTAACCTACACTACTCAGGAAGTACAAAATCTAGTGGCTCCACTATAAGGCCACGATCTAAGGCTACACCATCTGACTCGAGCCCATAATAGGTCGGGCAATCAGCCTCTGAATCATCTGAAAAATATCATAACGGTATCCTGTCAGGAAAATGAGCAAGTACAAACACTAACAGCAGTTCCATGTGAATTGACAAATTCTATAAGAGACAGTATAATGAACTACAAGACAAAGATATACGAAGACTTGGGAACCATTCAGAAGTCGAGTTACAACCCTTAAACCAAACAAGGACCGGGGTTGTAACTCTTCTCCCGAGCAGAACTTAGTCTCCAATCAAGGTACAATGTAAGGCTTGTAGAGCATGTGAGTAAATGAAATCATAGCATGGTGAGAAGTACAGAAAGTAAACTGAACTGGAATATAAGAAACGACAATAAATGTAAAATGTGATTTGAATTATTAGAGCGTTATGTGATCGGCTTGGAAAACATGATCAGGCTTTCCATCCGACCGGCTATGAACAATGGGTACAATAGAACGGTAAGGCCGGTCACCATGGAAAGCTATGAACGATGTAGGGTCAGGCTTTACCCGTCGTGAGGCGAGGGTATAGCTATGAACAATGTATACTGTAGAACCATGTGGGAATTTGATCACACAACCACTAATAACTCCCCATCCCCGAATAGTACAAAGGATCTGGACATGACACGTCATGGCTCGTGATTTCGTAAGAGGGTAGCAAATCCTCTTAGAAATCGGTGTCTATACAAGTACAGGGAACAAGACAGGGAGTGTACCCATATACCCAGAAATCCAGGAACAACATCTCATGTCAAGATCCAATGTGTACTAGTCCGTGAGCTATCGTGACCAAGAATCAAGTAAGACACTACGACTGAATCGGATATAGCAGATATCAAGACAATAAAAACTATCAGTGAATGTACTCGCCTGCTGTCCTGAGCTGTATGGTATATCAATGCTCAGAGCGGTATCAGAAGACCTAAATATGAGATACTGTAAGTTAATTTAGGTTTAAACAAGTTTAGGAATGATTTACAATGAATGATATACAATCTAGGTCAAACTAGATCTCACTGAGTCACACTAAGTCCTGTCAAGTCAATCGAGGTCAAATCAAGTCATATCAAGTCTATCTAAGCCCAACCAAGTCAATCCTAGGTCATACCAGGCATCTCGGGTCAAAACAAGTCGAAGAAAGTCAAACGGGATCAAAAGTTGGCCTACAGTTGACTTTTGGTCAACTGGTCAACTCTGGTCAACCCTGGTCAACTCTAGGTCAATGGTGACTAATAGTTGACTTTTGGTCAACTACAAAAGTCTAATGGAAATCGGGACTAATTTGGGTAAAGCGTTGACCTAAAGTTGACTTTTAGTCCAAAAAGTCAACCGTGGTCAACCGGGTCCAAGACTAGGTTTAGACAGCTAATCCTACTCATTACCAACCTATACAACCCATATCCAAGTCCATCTTAGACTTGGAAACCCAAATCTTGGCCGTGGGCCAATTCTCTAATTTACCCTTTTTAAGGGTAAATTTCTACCCTTGGCGATAATCTAGATAGCCTACCTACGCTAGTTATTTTGACCCGATCTCCCTAGGGTAGTAGGGTACTATCCTATACATATAATATCTACAAAAATACTTGGGTAACGCGGACATCCAGTCCACGATACGGCCCGTTGCAGATATCTCGAGTATTTTAAGATACGCGCTGACACGGCGCGATACCGGCGCCCTATGACTCCGATTTCCACCCGGAAGCTTACCTGCAAAATCTAAATCACGTAACCTAGGCCTATGTCAAGTTTCATCGCGATCCGATGCTCCGGGCTCAATTTCGCCCTCTAACTCGATTTCTAACAAAACCTTCGTTTTCTACTCTCGTTCTAATTCCCTCTCTTGGTTCTCGACTCTAATTCTTCCTTTTCTCTACTTCTCTAATCTTCTTCTTCTTCTCTAATTCCTCTTCTTATTCCTCCTTCCTATTCTTCTTCCTTTCCCTTACTTCTCTTATCTATTCCTCTTTTCTAATTCTAATCTCTAACTCTAACTCTTTTCTCATTCTAAATCTTATCTATATAAACCTATATATATCTATATATATATATCTACATATATACCAAACTAGGGGGGGGGGTTTGTAGTGTGCTAGGGGTCACTGGGGGGGGTTAAAGGGCTGTTAGCTGCTGCTGCTGCCTACAAACTGCTGCTGCTGCCTGCAAGCTGCTGCTGCTGCTGCCAGCTGCTGCTGCAACTGCTTGCAACTGCTGCTGCTCTCCCTCTCCTCCCTCTATACATATACATATATATATATACTCCCTATATATATCTATCTATATACATATATATATATATATCTATATATACATCTATCCATTTATTTATCTAAATCCATATATCTCCACACCCACACCCATATACATATATACACACACACATATACATATATATATACAAATACGCATATACATATATATCTATATATACACACAACCAAATACATACATACATACATATATATTCCTATGTATATATATATCTATACATACACTTATATATATATATATCTATATATATATACATATACATATATACACCATTTAACATATAAACCCCTCTAATTAACCACTTAAACTAGAATTTTAGGGGAAAACCTATAAAATAGGGCAAAGTGTAGAGAATGAGATTCTCTACACTTATTGTGAATGACTAAATTGAAGAGAGGAAAATAAATGAGGGGTTAAATGCATACCTAATGGAGAGAGAGAAAACTTGGAAGAAGAAAGAAATTTTGAAGAAGGAAGGAGAAGACTTTGTGATGAAGGAAGAGAGGGGGGGGGGGGGGGGGTTCATACCATGGCCGGCCACCCTATGTGGGCTATTGGGTT
Source organism: Iris pallida (assembly GCA_029216955.1). Lineage (NCBI taxonomy): Eukaryota > Viridiplantae > Streptophyta > Magnoliopsida > Asparagales > Iridaceae > Iris > Iris pallida. The sequence continues at coordinate 64,080 of JANAVB010012771.1, read as the reverse complement.
GGGATCCAATAGCCCACAACCCAATAACCTTAGTTTGGGTTAAATTGAAATCGGGTTGGTTCGGTTCGATTCGGTTCGATTCTAAACGACTAATTAAGTCTCTAAAATGACAAATCAAGTCATGGAAAATAGGTTAATAATTTCTAGCCTATTTTTGATGGTACATGGGCTAAGCCCAGCTAGTATGTGGGTCCCACTAGGGTCCAGGCTACCCGGGTCTCCAAATTGGGTCCGAATTGGATAAAATCCAAACTGACTCAAATAAATTCCTAAAAATCATATAAAATCACATAAAATTCCTAAAAATAATATTAAATGGAAAATTACCATTTTACCCCTAACTGGAAAAAGTGAGGGTGACAAAACAATAAATGTTATATTTTATGATTTTGAGCATCTTGGCCGTGACAGCGTTCTACCGCCGACTCTGCGGCGTAGGCTGGCTTGGACACGTCTCGTATCCGAAAAGCGGGTGTGGGTCGTGACAGGTTCTGGCTCCGTCGATGGAAGGTCTTGGTGACGCTCGACTTTTCCGAAGATGATAGGTTTCTCGTCCTAATTTCGAGGCGGGACTATATAATAGACTCCTTGGTACAGAACGACTCGATTTACATGATTAATAGTCGTTATTTATGTTTGCAACGACTGTAGAGCATTATATAGAGTATACATGGCATTCCAATGTGGAAGACTAAAATAATTGAAAGACACCCTTTTATTGATAAAATACAGGATCTTGTCCCGAGGGATTACATCATCAAAGGACGGTGCGTTTACATTAGCGGATATGTACTCTCATAGTTCTTCGTTAGTAAGTACTGGAGTAGCCTGAGGTGGTTCGGGAGAACCTATTGGGAGCTTGGCCTTTGTCGGCTCTGGTGCCGATAGAGATACGTAGGCCTTCTCTTGAAGCCTAAGAGGGGCTGAAGACTAAGGAGGTCTTCCTTTAAGTCGCATCTTGAGAGATGCCTCAGTTGGTGTTTCGGTGACTGGTGCCTTCCCACATAGTTTCGATACGAGAGGAGCCGACACTTAGGGAGGCTTCCCCTTGAGTCGTATCTCCAAGGGGCTTCAGTGGATGCTCCGCCTAGAGAAGTTGGTGCCCTCCCGCGAAGTTTAACCACTATAGGAGACGGTGTTCGAGGTGGCTTCCCCTTGAGTCGCACTTTCAGGGGAGCGTCGATTGTCATCTCTACCTCCAAGTCAGCTTCGGCTTCATCATCGGCATCGTTGGCTTCATCTTCGAGATGAATCGACTTATACAGATCAGAGTCGGTGAAGAAGGCCTCAATCCCTCTGAAAGGATCGACATCAGCGAACTCTGTTCGGACTATGCCATTGGTAGATACGTACTTCATACATTGATGGAGAGTGGACGGTACCACCATGTATTCGTGTAGCCACGGCCGCCCTATTAAGATGTTGTAGTTGACGTTCGCATCCACAATATAACAGGTCACTTCGATCTGGAGATCATCGATATGACACTTCAGCCGGATCTTTTCCAGCGGTCCACTCTTGCTGGCGTTGAAGCCACTGATTATAGTATGGGATGCTGTCAGACTATGCATCGGAATCCCTAACGTCTGGAACAGAGTTCGGGGGATAATGCTGAGAGAAGATCCCGGGTCGATCTGAATTCGATCTACCTTGATGGCACTAACGTACCCTGTGTAATACAATGGTCTATTGTGCCTGTTGTTCTTGAGCAGCATGTCTTGTTGAGTGAATGTGATGTTGGGGATGATCTCCCCCACACTATGGCAGTGTGGACATGCTGCTGGATCGTCCTCAGGCTGCTTGACCCGACTGATGAAAGACTCAGCATCCTTCAAGGCTTCGCAGAGAGCCTTCTGAGTATCTTTGGACAAGCGGAGTACCTCGAACAAGGACATCCGAGCTGGGGTACTAGCAAGTTGTGCCAGTATATCAAAGTTGTGGGGTTTGGTTAACCCCGAAGCGTTGTTTCTTCGTAGAGGCCTGTCAAAGCGGGCCTCCTTATGCTTTTGTTTGTCAGCTGTCGAAAGTCGAGAAGGTCCTTCACCTTGAGCAGCCGAGGTGGTGACGGGAGGTGCCACTTCGACATGGGCTTCCTCAGGCTGAGCGTTCTGCTGTGAACGCATTTGTACAGGAAGTGCCTCCTTGGGGGAGGAGGTCACCATTCGACAAGAATTGGTCTTCTTGCCTTTAGATTTGGAGGTAGAATGTACCCCTGGTTGAGTCAGTTCCGGTGCGAGATCTGGGTGAACCCACATAACCTTCCCCAAGATATGGTAAGTGAAATCAGTCCACTCACGTTGTCACGAGTCGACGGAAGGTTGACCACCTCCAATGTCGCATTCGGGATGGGGATAACACTATCTTGAGTTGTAGTAGGCGGTAAGGTGCCGAACGGTAGCGATACCATATTGGCCGAGATTGTCTTCTCCTCATAATCGACTGAGATGACGTTCGCATTGATCAAGCGTTGTATGTAGTTCTTGAGGATGTAGCAGTCTTGAATTGTATGTCCAACGAACCGCTGGTAGTGACAGTACCTCGGGTCGCCCACTCTGTCCACCTCGTCAGTACGCTTAGGATCAGGCAACTTGATCTTGTCGCTCTGTTTCAGCATCTCGAAGAGTTGTAAGGTGTCCTCGTCATTGAAGGAGTAGACCTCCTTCGGCCTCGGTGCTGGTGGAGGTTTCTGAGCAGGCCCCTGCTTACTTTTTAAAGCGATGACAGTCAATGCCTGCTTTTATTTTGCCTCACGCCCACTATTGTTGGTAGCAGCACGTTTCCCTTTGTCATCAAAGGTGGAGAAGTTAACCCCCAGAAGGAGAGCATTACGTGCCTTCTTCTTAGCAGCTTCGGTTTCGTTGATCAATAAACTCCAATCGGGAGGCTGGGTGGAGTCGAGCCAGAGATTGATTGCAGGAGTCATGTTCATGCTGCAGGTATCGATCTGTGTATATTCTGGCATACCCGGAGGCAACCTTGAGCATGCTTGTCGAAAACGTTCGATGAAGGCTCAAACAGTCTCCTTCTCTGTCTGGCGCACTTCTATAAGAGATGACATAGTCATGTCCTTCCCACCGTCGTAGAATCGGTCGAAGAAGAGGCATGTCAAGTCATCGAAGGATGATATGGAGTGGTCAGGGAGACTGCAGTACCAGTCGTAAGCGATTCCCTTCAATGCCCCGACAAATAGGCTGGTGAGTAGGGCGTCTTCCTTTGGGAGATGTTCCGTTTAAGACTGGAAGTAGGTCAGATACGGGCGAGGAGAATCCTTCCCATCATATGGCGTCAATGTTTGTGGTTTATCTTTGGTAGGGTAAACCACTTTGTTCCATTCGAAAGGGTAAGGTTGCGGGATTCTTATCTTTTGACGTTCTTCCTGCTTGTTTCGCGCTTCAAAGCACTCGCACAGATCTCTGATCATTTCCACCAGCTCTTCTGTAGAACAGGGAGCTGGTGAGGACGGTAAGGTGTAAAGTACGGTATTTGAATGAGCCGACGTCCAAGGTGCAGTGTGATGATCTATACCTGAAGATACCCGTTGAGCGGGTATACTTGATTCTCTATTGGCTCCTGGATCGGGACTGGTGAAGACAGGTGCCCTTGCTAATGGTTGAGATGCCAGAGTGGTCCGAATCTCAAATACCATTTAAGTCAAGGATTGCATGGTGGCAGAGAGGGTCTTGAGGCTCCCCTCCAGGGTGTCCATGAGCTGCATGATGTCCGGAGCTGGAGTGTCTGACTCTTCTTCATCACCAACCCCAGCCATATAGACTGGCATAACATGGGTGAAAGTGGATAGATCGATTGAGGCTTCACTTTTGACCTCACTTTCCTGCGGAAGGGCCTCCCCTTCTGAAGCCTCGTACTGGCTACCTCCAGCTACCTCCGGGTCGGTTCCTTAGAGAACATCCTCATCTTCAAGTAGAGGGTTGTCCTGGATAGCAGGAGTTTGATCACTCAAAGCTGATGTTCCTACTGGACCCTTCTTTCTTGACCGTGTGCTCTCAAACACCCCTGAGGACGGGACCATCGCTTTGCTTTTCCTCGACTGACTATTAGATGATGATGCTGAGGTCGAAGGATTAGTGGTTGTCTTTCTCCCTGATGAGTAGAAGTTGGAGACAACATGGCAAGAAGCGACCTTGGGCTCTGACTCATATTCAATTGGCACCTTTTTTTCGAGACGACGTCGGATGGGTGCAACAGATTACAGTCGCTGGAACACAGACTGCATACATGATGGAGCCGTTGTTTTGCAACAACAGCAGTTGATGGTGACCACGGCACAAGTGTGCCCTGCAAGGGTGCATCATACTTAATGGTCAGCTCTCCTGATCTGTGTTTGTGAGTGATCACATTATGCAAATCATGAGAAAAGATTTTCACTTTCACACCCCTTTCAGACGCATGGCGAGGCCAAGTGCCGGGGTGGTCATATGAATGCTACACCCCCTAATCCAGTTCCAGCACATGAGATACGCCCAGATCATTGGTGGAGAAGCAATATGTATTACGACTTGAACCCACTTCATACGTACATCCCACGTAGATGCATGAGTTCAAAGTTACAAGTTTTGCGTCGCACGACTTGGTTCCAAACGCAAAAGATGCACCCAAGCAAAACGGGGACTTTTCGAGTCGGCTCGTATCTGGTACAAACGCACCTGAGTCGACTCTGTACAGTTTATCATCGACAGTGTGCATGATTTTGAGCGTGCATCTCCAGTTCACTGTGGGCGTAGCACATATGGGGCGCATGGCCCGTGATGCCTTGGATTTTTTCGTACCAGCCCGCGAAGGCATATAGTACTTAGAATCCAACTCATCCTTGCCACGACAGTGAGTGATTCTGTCAAAGACAGAGGCCCTCTCCTGTATGCCAGAGTTCATGCATGGGAAGCTGAATACGCCTTTGTTTCGTCGGCGCAACTTCTTCGACTGGAAAGAAGACAGTTGGAGAATGCAGTCTATATTGTGTTTCTCTGGCAGATGCGTTGCACTAGCGGGCGCATCTTGCTTGCTGAGAACGTCAGCAGGAAGGGTGGGCTGCGGTGGCGCGTCCCCTTCAGCGGTAGTGCTCGGCGCATCTCCTTTACACACCCAGACTTGGCGAGTCTTCTTCGGCTTTGGCAGTCTCTTCGAAGGACTTGTGCTGCCTTCAGAGATGAACTCCTCATACACTTGTTGATTGAGGTGCACTATAAGTATCTTGTGGGAGGAGCCAAGCTTGACGTCGTCGGATTGTGACACAACTTTCTGCAAAATTTTGTTAAGAATGCGACAAGGTTTTGTTGAGATAAAATTTTGGTATTTCAATTACAAACAGTATAGTATACAATGTAGGACTTAGACGTACTCCTAGGAGTACACTTTTGTTTTTATCTGGAAATTGTATCGGTGGAGCGAGCGGTAATGCGTTGACTCCGTTGACGATCTGACAACGATCTTGAATTCTCTGAAGGTCTGGGCTACTCTGGATGCCGGAGCATTTGGAGGAGAAGTAAATATTACGTGTCTCTTCTTATCTCTGTATGTAGATTTAATGATCTCTCTGTGTATGTGGATAAAAAAATGATCCTTCTATTTATAGGCAGCAGACTGATCTGCTCATGCACGCATATATAGGATACGTCTGTACGTGGGAATGCCACGTGGCTGATGCCGTGGGGCGCATGGACGATGCGTCCTGGGTTGAAGCTGAATCTTATTTGTACTGCACTGTTGGGCTGCAGTGGAGCTGACACGTGGCAGTTGCAGAGATTCGGTTGTTGTTGAGATCTTGGGTGGTTAGCACCCATTCGTAGACAGAACTGAGTCAAATGACATGTGGCGCGTGTTCTTGGCTCAAAGATCTCAGATTTGATGGAGGGTGATCTGTCAGGATGCGTCTAGGATCTGGCATATGGGACGACTTGGTCTATGACTTTTAGAGGTCACAGACAAGTTTGGGCGCATAGATTTTGAGGCGAATGCAGAGCTTCGAGTGCATGGCTGTGAAGGCGCATGCAAAGACTTGGCTTCTGTCATTTGAGGATCAGTAGCGAGTCGGGGGCACATGGCTTTTGAGGCGCATGCAGACTTCTAGGCGCATGGCTGTGGAGGCGTATGCGAGTGATCGGCCAGCCACGTGGCAAGGACAGCTGTCACTCCCCGTTCCTAGAATACGTATTTTAAATACGTGTACTGCTTGAATGTATTTATTAAATATTTATCATGCATTTGTTCTGTATTTAATTCCTTTAATTTTACGCTAATTATTTTCTTGTAATTTATTTTCTGTTTTTGTTTTTGCTCTCGGGTTCGGCTTGGGCTGGTTTGTTTTCGAGTTTTTGATGGTTTATCATGAATCGAACCCAACTCCCCACCTACTACATCTTTATTTAAGGCCCCAACCCCTTTCTCTCTTCATTACTTCTTACTCTCATTACTCTTAGTCTTCCTCATAACTCTCTCCACCCACCAAAGAGCTTAGGCAAGTACATCTTGCTCCACATGAGAACCCATTTTTATGGTTCATTTGTCTTTCTCTCGTGATTCTAAGATAATTTAGAACTTGACATTTTTCATTTTGAAGTCTCATTTTTAGTAGATCTAGAAATTACTATTTTTCGGATTTTATTGGTTTTGATCTATCAAACCTCCTTATTTCCAAGTTTTGTTCGTTCCAGATTATTGAGATTTTGTTATACGCCATTCTGACCCATGGAATCCCATTTTCGGCTTGGAATGAAGGTTCCATGGAATTTGGAGTTCATGAGGAGCTTTACGCCCACGTTTTTACGTGCCAGCGTAATATCAAGCTCTACGCCCACGATCATTCGTGTCAGCGTGAATTCGGATTACGCATACTCATTTATGCGTAATTCTTTACGCGAACGATATTTTACGCATAACAATTATCCTTTATGCGAACAATGTTTTACGCGTAGCGTTATTATTTTTACGCATATTCATTCATGAGTAAACTAAATTCTTTTACGCGTACGAGTTTTACACGTAACTTGACCCTTTACGCATGCAAGATTTACGCGTAACTCTATTCTTTACGCGTACAAGTTTCATGCGTAAAACTCCATTTATTACGCGTACTCCTTGGCTTGGCGTAAGACGAGTTTTTACGCACAACTTTGTTCCTTTATTGGAGCATACTTCCTTTACGCGTATTCATCCTTGCGTAAACTTTGACCCTTGCGCGTACATGTTTACGCGCAACGTCACTCCTTACGTGTACTTTCTTTACGCGTATATTTGCCTTAGCGTAAAGCTTGGCGTAAACCGGTGGCCTTAGCGTAAAGCTTTGGCGTAGACTAGTCATGGTATAGCTTAGCCTTGGCGTAATCCAACCTTGGTGTTCCTATTGCTCTATACTTTATTTACTTTATATCGACATGTCATTTCTGACATGAACTCGATATAATCATGATGTGCCAATATTTTAATACATATTGTGGTGTGGAATGTGCCCTGTGCCTCGATTGGTTTATGGATGCCCAGAATGACTGGAACTTAACCTTGAGAGTTATAGACTCGACCATACTAAATACTAGTTTGACTTTCATGCCTTGGCATGAATTGACATTGATTGTTACCTTGACTAAATGATTGATCACGCGTTTCTAGTTGGAACTAAAGAGACTGGCTAGTCGTCTTATTGAAATTGAATGAGACACGTTCATATTAACTATGAACCATTGTGATCGACTGGCCGATGTAGGTCCTAAAAAATTAAGTTGCACTTATCAACAAAGTCAGAAAATCAAGAAATACAACTTTCAAATGAACTGCGCAGACATCAGTTTGCGCAGCAAACAGATTGCGCATACTAGATTGTGCACACTCCCAAGCGCGCAGGCTGACGTGGCAGATCATCATCATTACCTGACACAAATCAAATCTTCTGACAGCTGACAGCACGAAGAACGAGGCGGCCGTTCGTTTAATCGTATAACACGGCACTCGAGGACAGCTGACAGCGCAATCCACTTCCTGCGCAAATGAAGTCGACACAAACCAAAGTCTGCGCAGTTCAATGTGCGCGTTCTACCAGTACAAATGATAAAGTACACATGGCATTCATGCCATCAATTACTCATTTCGTGGCAACTGCCTATGCACGATCATGCGCATTTCAATCAAATGATGCCATGTGTCTAAGACAGTTAACCCATGATCCAGCAACTGCCTGCGCAGTCCATGGCTGCGCAAACCAATTGCTGCGCAATCCATCACGCGCAGTCCAGAATAACTAAAAGTTAGTTATTTCTCAGAACTCTATAAATAGAGTTTCAAGTCTTCATTCAAGGGGATCACGGATCAATAATCAGAGATCAGAGAGTTCAGGAGTTCTTGTCCAAGTGCTGCTGCATTCTTCCGAGGCTTTTGCCTTCAACTTTCGAGGCTTTTTGCCTTCAATTCCAGAGTCGTTCTCAACTTCAGAGGCTTCGTCTTCAGAGTTCACATCGTCCAAGGGATAAAGCAATCGTCATCTAGATTGGATTTCTAAAGTTGTACCATTCCCAGAATTCAAATTGTAATCTTTTACAAAGTTTGTATCAATAAAGTTCTTCAACTTTTGTTTTTGCAAACAAAATGGCGACTCTGCTGGGGACAACTTTCTCCTCCGATGAGGAAGTGACAACTCAATGTGACGTAGCGTCTATCGGAAAGACGCAGAAGACACTGGTTGTGAAGATCAACCAGACAGCCTATGAATCCATGATCAACTCCAAGACCACTCCTCGCACTGCAACCACTGCTGCCACAAGCAAAGTGCGCTCAGAGTGGGTTCCAAAGACTGCTGCGCATTCTGTCAATGTAGCCAGCAAGTCTTTTGCGCAATCTGCCAGCAAGTCTGCTGCGCAGTCCAAAGCTTCTGTTACCAAGTCCAATGCACAATCTGTCCCTGCCACTGCTGCGCAGTCTGCTATGGCCAGTGCACAAAAGACTTCATATGCTGCCATGGCTAAGTATAAAACTCCTATGCCTCTGGCGCAATTGGCTGCCAAAATTCCTGCGCAAACCAACATTCCAGCAACCAGAGTGCAACCTAAGCACTCTGTGGCAAGAACTCCTGATGCGCAAACCACAGTTTCTGTAGCCAGAACTCATGCGCAAAGCATTCCTGCGCAATCCAAGAGTGACAGCCTTTTGGCTAAACTCTCTTCTTCTTACAACAAAGGAAGAAATTCTGCTCCTCTTCCCAAACACACTATTGCTCCTGCGCAATCCACTGGGGGTAGTCCTTTGGCTATTCCTCTTTCTCTTCAAAACAATGGAAAAGGTCCGTTGGTCTTTTCTCAAACTTCCTTGTCCCATGACTTGGAAGACAACAGAGGGAAACGCTCTTTAGCTAACCCTTCATCTCAAAACAAAGGAAAAGGCCCTTTGGTCTTTTCTCAATCTTCTTCAGTCTTTACTGAAGAGGATCCATCTGAATGTGCCTTGGCACCAATCAGTACCAGAACTCTTTCAAACAAGGATTCTTCTTTCCTTTATAACAAGATCAATTGTACTGATCAAAGGGGTATTTTGCCTACTCCGGTAGCAGGATTCCAGGATCTTCCGACTCTCAAGATTTTTCGTTCCAGACAGGGAAAATTGTTAGTGTCTCAGACAGAAACCCTGGGGGTGAATTTGCTGATCTCGGAACTTATCTCAACAGATCCATTTCGGTAAAACGCAAACAGCCAATGTCGAAGATCAAACATCATCAGAAACAAACCTCCAAGGTCAAAAATCCCGACACTTATGCCAATGAGGTGAGCACTTCCCTGTACACTCAAGGGACTAAACATTTGAAGAACCGGAATTATGTTCTAAATGTTATCAAAGAACAGGTCCCTCAGAGTTTTTCTCGTCCTGCTGTTGTTCCCGATCTTCGAGAACATCTTAGACAAAAACGGGACAATGTCTTAACACCTTCATCTCAACCATCTGATCATCATTGTAATCATAAAGTCATCATCCAATGTTGCTGTCAAACAACAAAACGATCTGCCTTTGATCGTCTGACTTTTGCTAAATCTGAACCTATGTCAGAGGAAGACGAAGTCTTGTATGCTTCTGTCAACATGACTTTCCGAGACACTGGAGGTAAAAGATGCTCTAAGCATGGCAGGCTTCGCAAGCCAAGCCAGCGGTATTTAGAATTACTCCAAGAATCTTCCGAAGGAGTGTTTCAACATACCCGTCCTCGAAGCCGAGATACAATCGGTCAAAGGAATCTTCCTCAAAACCCTTCAGGTTATTCTTCTTCAGACTATGATGCATATAGCGAAAGCTCCGAACAGACAGTGTCTTCTACTGTACCAAGAGAAGTGACAGCTTATGTTGTCACTGATGATCCAGATACTTCAACTTCTATAAATCAGGAACAGCGAATTTCTGCACTTGAAGACAAACTAAAAACCATGGCTGAAATGGTTGCTAGTATGCATTCTATCATTGTAGCACAGCATGCTATACTACCAACTGCACCTACTACTAGTCCAGAGATCATAGCATCTTCAGTACCTGCCAATACTGGACTGGGGGTAGTATCTCCTCAAATGCCTCCTGTACAAGTACAAGTTCAAACTACACCTAGTCAGTCAGGAGCTGGGGGTAGTGCTTACAATGCTGTTCCTCCTCCTACCACTATAACTCAACCTGCTCCTTCTTCGTCATCTGAAGACGCCAATGAAGCTGTCAAACTCTTGCGAACCCAGTTCGAAGCTTTCAAAAAGAAAGTTAACTTATAAAGATTGGGGATCAAGCAGCCCTATCCAGTCGAATGGAAGGAAGTCCCGTTCCCACCGAAGTACAAAATCCCAACAATCTCTTTGTTCGATGGCAGTACTTCCCCAAGTCAATTCATCAATCATTTTGAGGTAATGACCGTTCAACTTCAGCCAAATGACGCTCTTCTTACCAGAGTGTTCGTCGGTTGTTTAGCCGGCGTAGCATATGACTGGTACAGAAGTTTGCCCGATGGTTGTATCACTTCCTTTTCAGGTCTCAAACAAATCTTCCTGGAACGGTTCTATGAAGGATTCAACGACATGACTATGTCAGCTCTCAACAAAATCAAACAGAAACATAATGAAACTGCTGAGAGCTTTATCAAACGGTTCCGTCGTGAAGCTTTGAAAATGCCTCCCAGAACTCCAGCTGTTGTCACTATTGATACTTGTAAGGCAAATCTTTTGCCTATTGTCAGTATGTGGATGGGATCTACTCAATTCCAAGATTGGCCTTCATTCATCGTCAACGCTAAAGCTGCTGAAGTTAGTGCTGATAAATTCAAACAATTGGGGGTACAGATGTCTAACCCTGATCGAGATGAACATCAGACTTCAGGTGGTGGCAAACGCCAGAACAACCGCAAAGCAAAAGAGACTTTGAATATTAATTTGAATAAAAATAAAGAATCTTTGGCTGTCAATATGGCTCCGCCTACATCCACTCCTACTCCTTCTGCACCTCCACCAAGGGAACCTCGTCCGAAAGTGGAGTATTCTTTCGACGAGAATGACACTGCAAGCATCTTTGAGTGTTTACTCAAAAGCAATAAAATTCAACTCCCGGACCCAAGGAAACCTGATGAAGTCGGTAAGACAGATCATCCTAAATATTGTGTCTATCACAGGTTCATTGGACATCCTACTCGAGCATGCTATGTGCTCAAGGGCAAAATTTAAGAGCTTGTCAATGCTGGTGTCGTCACTCTGCAACAAGATGAGAAAACTGTTACTGCAAACATGGTTTCAGTCCAGTTTGGTGACTTTCCTCCGCAGATGGTACAGCACGGTGTCATTCCAATTCCCAAAGCTACTCTTGAGATTGAGAATCTTCCACTTCCACCAAATGAAGGTCTTGTTCCCTTGTCTCTTGACAACGGTGAAATTATGTGGATCCATCCTGATCTTGCTCCAGAATTCGAGGTGCCCTCTTCTTCCAAGAAGAAAACTCGTTCTAAAGGCAAAATAAAGATTTGCAACATGGTGTCTTTTGATCCTATAGTTGACGAAGAGATTCTGTTAGGTACCAGATCAGGGAAAGCCTATTTGAAAGATCATTCTGAAGGTCAAGAGGATCCTGCTTCTTCTTCTGAACCTGCCCCAGCACAACCTACTTCTACTGAAGAGATCCCTTCTACATCTTCACCAGTTGTAGTACCCATTCCTCCCAAGCCAATGACGGCTGACAAAGGCAAGCAACAAGTCCGCTTTGATAAACCTCTGAAGAAATCATCTCCTACAGGACTTGAAAAGCCATATAATTTTGATATATTGGCTCAACTGGCCAATACACCGGCTAGGCTATCAATCTTCGAGCTCTTGCGTCTTTCTAAGGAGACTCGAAAAACTTTAAGTGAAGCTCTGATGCAGGCTGAAACTTGTTTAACTCTTCTCAAAAAGCCAGAATCAGAACCAGTCTCTTGCCGTCACTGTCATAGTGTCTTGGAATTGATTCCAAACATCACTTTCACTCAGGATAATATGCTACTGGAAGATAATAGACATGATCGTCCTCTCTACTATACAGGATATGTCGATTCGATGAAAGTCGATCGTATCCTGATAGATCCAGGGTCTGCTCTAAGCATCATGCCAAAGACGATGCTAGATGCATTGAAGATACCAGTGCATAGTCTTTCAAGTACAATCACCACTATCCTGGGATTCAACCAAGAAAGGAGTGAACCTTTGGGTAAGATTCGCCTAAAACTCCAAATAGGCAATCTTCGCACAAAGGTGACCTTTTATATCATTGACAATCATGGTTGTTCTTACAACACTCTTCTGGGAAGACCATTTCTCCATGAACATAATGTTGTTCCATCAACTCTTCATCAATGCTTTAAATACGTTGATGACAAAGGATAAGTTCACAAGGAAGTTGCAGACCTTTATCCTTTCAAAGGTGTTGAAGCGTATTACAACGATGCTCGTATGTACAAGGAGGAATTTATGAAAGTGGTATTGGCCATGGATACTGAAGAAGACCAAGAAGCAGTACCCAATGACACTCTCATCATACCTGTCAAGGGGCGTGTTTCTCATCCTCAGTCTTCTAAACCACTGGCTATTCACTTGCCGGTTCAAGAAAAATCAGTTGATGCTGATCAAAATCAAAGGGAGCTCACCTCTTCTGAGCCACTTGTTATCGACTTACGTCGTAACAAGGACAAAAAGCAACTCACTTCTTCTGAGCCTCTTGTTGTTGATTTAACTCACAACAAAGAAAAAATGGAGCTCACCTCCTCTGAGCCACTTGTTATTGACCTTCGTCGTAACAAGCCTCCTCCACGTTCTTCTTCTCCCCCTCTTGTAATCAATCTGACCAAGCCTGCTAAGGCTAAAGGTCCTGATGTAAATATAGATGTACATATCAATGAAAAAGCATCTACTTTCCAGTATACTGATGTTATTTATCATACTAAATACTATTTGGATATGTTAGATAGCTTTCAGTCATTTATAATGGGAGTCGTACAATCTTTTCAAACAGAAGTTTCATGTAAACATCCAAAAGATTCATATCGTATTGTTCCTGCTCACAAGAAAGGTGAACGTCCAATACTTTTTAGTAAAAGACCGGAACAACAATTCAGTTACACGGATGATAGCAAAGTTAACGACACGGGACATCTTCAATTCCGTCGTTACAGTCAACAATCAAAAGACATCGTCCGAAAGATGGGTTACGACTTCAAAAGCGGCCTCAACTACGGTAAGGGAAGAAAAACTCCTCTCCGTACCGCTGTTCCACATGGAAAGTCAGAAATATATTACAGCAGGACCAAAAGAGGTCTCGAATATGCTTCTCCTCCGATGTTATCCCCAGCAGTTTCTGACTCTGATAGCGAAGAACGTTCTAATTCTTCTGATTCCAAGTCATGGGATTCTGATACCAGCGTCGGTGAAGTCTATCGTATAATCGTATCTTCCAATATGGTTTCTGCTGAGCTTCCAGAAGGATATGATGAAGACATTGAAGAAAGTTCTGAAATAGATCCTTGGGCTCAACATATGGATAATCAGTGGGTACTCCGATTTGAACAAAGAGAACCTCCTACTGAAGATCAATTAGTTCAGATTGATGTAGGAGAAAGCGAGTCGCCTCGTCCAATCTTTATTAGCAAGAATCTTCCAAAAGCAGATAAGCAAGAGTTGGTTCTTCTTATTAAAGAATACATTGACGTCTTTGCTTGGAGTTACGAGGATATGCCAGGTTTAGATCCCAAGATTGCTACTCACAAACTGAATATTTTTTCTAATGCTAAACCCGTCAAACAGCAGCAAAGGCGATTCAAGCCTGAAATGATGGACGCAATCGATGACGAAGTCAAAAAGCTTATCGCTTGTGGCTTTATTCGAGAAGAACAACATCCTGATTGGGTAGCCAATGTTGTTCCAGTCCTGAAGAAAACCGACAAAGTTCGAGTCTGCATCGACTTTCGGGATCTTAATGAAGCATGTCCGAAAGATGAATTTCCTCTCCCTATCACGGACGTCATGATTGACAATACTTGTGGGTTTGAGCGAATATCTTTTATGGATGGATTCTCTGGATACAATCAGATCAAGATGAATCCCGAAGATGAAAAACACACATCTTTTCGTACTCCTCGGGGAGTCTATTACTACACAGTGATGCCATTTGGTCTCAAGAACGCTGGTGCAACTTACCAACGAGCTATGAGTACCATTTTCAGAGAACATCTTCACAAAACTGTCGAATGCTATGTTGATGATATTGCCGTCAAAAGTCGTCTAAAAGAAGATCATATCCAAGATTTGAGAACAATCTTCAAACTCATGCGTCAACATCAGCTCAAGATGAATCCCACCAAGTCACTCTTGGGTGTCTCTAGTGGTAAATTTCTCGGCTTCGTTATTACCTCTAAGGGTATACACGTGGATCCCGAGAAGATCAAAGCCATTCAAGAGATGCGTCCTCCACGCAACCTAAAAGAGCTACGAGGATTCTAAGGCCGACTTGCGTACATCAGGCGATTCATTTCGAACTTGTCTGGACGCTGCAGACTATTCACTCAGCTAATGAAGAAGGGTGTATCTTTTATTTGGACTGAAGAATGTCAACAAGCTTTCGACGACATCAAACGATATCTCATGAACCCACCAGTTTTGGTGCCACCAATCTCAGGCATTCCATTCTTAATGTATGTCCGTGCTATGGATCATTCGTTGGGTGCTTTACTCGCCCAAAAGAACAAAGAAGGTCACGAACAGGCCATCTACTATCTCAGTCGTACTATGATTGGTGCTGAACACCGTTATAGTCCGGTTGAAAAAGAATGTCTAGCTCTTATGTTCGCTGTTCAAAAGACAAGATATTACATCATTGGTCAAACCATTCATGTCATATCCCGAGTCAATTCTCTTTGGGTATTAATGAAGAAGCCTAGCACACTCAATTCTCGGCTTGCTACATGGGCCATCCTTCTAGCCCAACATGACATGGTGTATGTTCCTCAAAAATCTGTCAAAGGTCAAGCACTGGCGGATTTTTTAGCGGCTCATCCCGTACCAGAAATATCCAAGCTTTACGATGAAATTCCAGACGAGACGTTAGAAGTCAATTTGATCTCTGAAGAATTTCCAACTTGGCGTTTATTCTTTGATGGAGCATCCAGAATTGGACCCAATGGTGCTATTGTAGCAGGAGTTGGAGTTGTTCTTGTTTCTCCAGACGGATCAACTATCCAAAGAGCCTACTCTCTAGATGGGCCTTGCTCCAACAACGTAGCAGAGTACAATGCTCTACTCATTGGTCTTCAATTAGCCAAGCAATTGAACGTCAAGTATCTCGAAATTTATGGCGATTCTAAGCTGGTTATCAATCAGGTTAGAGGAACTTACGAGGTCCGTCATCAAGATCTGGTACCTTATTTTGAGGCAGTAATCAACATGGCTACATCATTCAAAGCTTTCTTTATGTACGCCGAGCTTGCAATACTGAAGCAGATGCCTTAGCCAATCTTGCAGCAGTCTTAGCTGTCCCCATCCGAAGACAACAAGTGGTGGTTATTTCTAATCGAGAGTTGTTTTGTGTTGAAAACAATCGTAACATTGAGTTCAGTAATTTTGCTGAAATTAATGTTATCAATGAAGATTGGAGAACTCCTTTCATCGACTTCGTGGTTCATGACATACTCTCCGAAGATCCTAAGGAGGCTACAAGTATACGACGAAGATCTCTACGATTCTACTACAATCAAACCACTAAGACTCTCTATCGACGGACTTATGACGGTCTTCTTCTACGCTGTTTAGCTGGTGAAGAGGCAAAACAAGTACTGCGTGAAGCTCACGATGGTGTTTGCGGAGCACATCAACCCGGTCCTAAACTACAAGATCGTATTCGAAGAACGGGTTATTACTGGCCCTCTATGGTATCAGATGCCATCGAATATGCAAGGAAATGTCGAGCCTGTCAAATCCATGCAGACTTTATTCATCATCCTTCGAAATTTTTACATCCGACAGCTGCTTCCTGGCCTTTTGAATCTTGGGGTATGGATGTCATAGGTCCTATTAATCCTCCTTCTTCTAGAGGACATCGGTTCATTTTAGCAATAATAGACTACTTCTCCAAATGGGCTGAAGCTATACCCTTGGCTGAAGTCAAGACCAGTAGCATTATCAACTTCGTCAAACATCATGTCATTTATCGATTTGGTGTCCCTCGACGAATTATTCATGACAACGGACCGCAATTCATCAGCCAGAAATTTACTAGATTTTGTGATGATCACCGGATTGACAATATCGCTTCGACTGCCTACAATCCTACCGCTAATGGTTTAGCCGAAGCATTCAACAAAACTATTATCAAGCTTCTCAAAAAGTTTGTATCCACTAACAAACAAAATTGGAGTGAAAAGCTTGGCGAATGTCTATGGGCCTATCGAACTACGGTCCGCAATCCTACGGGTTTTACACCTTTCTCTCTGGTATACGGTTGTGAAGCTGTTCTTCCTCTGGAACTTCAAATTCCTTCTTTAAGGATTGCCATTGCTAACGAGCTCACTACAGAGAACAATGACCTTCTTCGACTTCAAGAATTGGAGGCACTGGATGAAAAGCGATTAATGGCTCAACAACATATTGAGTTATATCAAGCCCGCATCTCGAAGACTTTCAATCGTAAAGTGAAGGTCAGAGCCTTTCAGCAAGGAGAACTTGTTTTAACAGTCAGACGTCCTATGACTATGACTCATATGAGCAAAGACAAGTTCGACGCAAAGTGGGAAGGTCCATACGTTGTGAGCAAAGTCTTTTCAAATGGAGCGTATCAACTCTCAGAACTGGATGGACGAATTACAATGATGCCTATCAATGGCAAATTCCTTAAAAAGTACTATGTGTAAATGTAAATACTTGTAAATCATCAGACAAGTTCATGTTCATAAATAAAATTTTATTTAATTATGAATGATAGTACATGATATTAAGGAAGGTCACTATCATCCTTCTCTACATTCGGACGCAGACCACTACCGTCCTTTTTGAAAACACGGTCAGCAAAAGAGCCGAGAACTTCTTTGCTGGAGCCCATGAGAAACTTGCAGGCAGCCATCCTCATGGCTTCTTCTTCTTCAGTCCTTCCTGGTTCAAGTAGAAAGTCCAGGATGTCTCGTGGTGGCTTGGGTGTAGACGAACTTTCGCCTGCTTATGCTTCCTTTGGCTGAATTGGATCGACAGGACGTTCTTTAACGTCTTCTTCAACCTTCGGGGCGAGCTCAGTCTTCTTGAGTGCATCTTCAGACGATATTTTTATGTTGAAAAGTGAAAGTACTCATTCCTGTCAGATTTCTGTCCTATTTATAGACAGAGATTTCTCCAACAACGAAGCGACACATTCATCCGACGGTTCGCCCGTTCATTCATTATCATCCGACGGTTCATTCGTTCATCATCATCTGACGGTTCATCCGTTCATTAATATCAGACGGTTCATCCGTTCATTCACATTCATCCGACGGTTCTCCCGTTCATTTATTATTATTTGACGATTTACCTGTTCATGCCATCCACAATTATTTGACAGTTTACCCGTTCATTCATCATCATCATCTGACGGTTCGTCCGTTCATTACATCCATCTGACGATTCGTTGGTTCATTCCACTCATTTGCGGTTCATCCGTTCATCTTAACGATTCACTTCGTTCACACATTTTGACGATTCATTTCGTTCGTTTATCTACATCAGCAACTTATCATTCTCGATTAAGTTGTCTATTGAAGTAATGATATTCAATAAATTATATTTGCCACGTCCATATTACCTCTGAGCAGATATACTTGAATATAATTATTTTCCAGAATCAAGAAATATATTATGTCCTGTACCTCTGAATATATTTTCTATCTCTATTATTTGTATCTGAACAAGATACGCAAGAAATAATAGAGCCACAACAAAATGTCTTTTATTGATCAAAATTTAAGACATTACAATCATAAAGAAAGACAAGAAACAAGATATCTTTCTACTGAGACGGAGGTGTCATCAGATTGGCGATTTGTCGCTTCAGAAGTTGCAGACAGCTCACGTATGCGCAACTTGATTTTAAAATTTGAAATTCAAAGTATTTCGAAACTTTGAATAAATTCAACTTTCGAAAACTTTGAAGGGGGTCTTGTAGGTCCTAAAAAATTAAGTTGCACTTATCAACAAAGTCAGAAAATCAAGAAATACAACTTTCAAATGAACTGTGCAGACATCAGTTTGCGCAGCAAACAGATTGCGCATACTATATTGCGCACACTCCCAAGCGCACAGGCTGACGTGGCAGATCATCATCATTACCTGACACAAATCAAATCTTCTGACAGCTGACAGCACGAAGAACGAGGCGGCCGTTCGTTTAATCGTGCAGCACGACACTCGAGGACAGCTGGCAGCGCAATCCATGTCTGCGTAAATCAAGTCGGCGCAATCTACTTCCTGTGCAAATGAAGTCGGCGCAAACCAAAGTCTGTGCAGTTCAATGTGCGCGTTCTACCAGTACAAATGATAAAGTATACGTGGCATTCATGCCATCAATTGCTCATTTCGTGGCAACTGCCTATGCACGATCATGCACATTTCAATCAAATGATGCCATGTGTCTAAGATAGTTAACCCATGATCCAGCAACTGCCTGCGCAGTCCATGGCTGCGCAAACCAATTGCTGCGCAATCCATCATGCGTAGTCCAGAATAACTAAAAGTTAGTTATTTCTCAGAACTCTATAAATAGAGTTTCAAGTCTTCATTCAAGGGGATCACGGATCAATAATCAGAGATCAGAGAGTTCAGGAGTTCTTGTCCAAGTGCCGCTGTATTCTTTCGTGGCTTTTGCCTTCAACTTCCGAGGCTTTTTGCCTTCAATTCCAGAGTCGTTCTCAACTTCAGAGGCTTCGTCTTCAGAGTTCACATCGTCCAAGGGATAAAGCAATCGTCATCTAGATTGGATTCCTAAAGTTGTACCATTCCCAGAATTCAAATTGTAATCTTTTACAAAGTTTGTATCAATAAAGTTCTTCAACTTTTATTTTTGCAAACAAAAGTTACAATTTAAATTCTGGGAATGGTACAACTTTAGGAATCCAATCTAGATGACGATTGCTTTATCCCTTGGACGATGTGAACTCTGAAGACGAAGTCTCTGAAGTTGAGAACGACTCTGGAATTGAAGGCAAAAAGCCTCGAAAGTTGAAGGCAAAAGTCTCGGAAGAATGTAGCAGCACTTGGGCAAGAACTCCTGAACTCTCTGATATCTGATTATTGATCCGTGATCCCCTTGAATGAAGACTTAAAACTCTATTTATAGAGTTCTGAGAAATAACTAACTTTTAGTTATTCTGGACTGCGCGTGATGGATTGTGCAGCAATTGGTTTGCGCAGCCATGGACTACGCAGGCAGTTGCTGGATCATGGGTTAACTGTCTTAGACACATGGCATCATTTGATTGAAATACGCATGATCGTGCATAGGCAGTTGCCACGAAATGAGCAATTGATGACATGAATGCCATGTGTACTTTATTATTTGTTCTGGTAGAACGCGTACATTGAACTGCGCAGACTTTGGTTTGTGCCGACTTCATTTGCGCAGGAAGTGGATTGTGCCGACTTGATTTGCGCAGACATGGATTGCGATGCCAGCTGTCCTCGAGCGCCGTGCTGTACGATTAAACGAACGGCCGCCTCGTTCTTCGTACTGTCAGCTGTCAGAAGATTTGATTTGTGTCAGGTAATGATGATGATCTGCCACGTCAGCCTACGCGCTTGGGAGTGTGCGCAATCTAGTATGCGCAATCTGTTTGCTGCGTAAACTGATGTCTGTGCAGTTCATTTGAAAGTTTTATTTCTTGATTTTTTGACTTTGTTGATAAGTGCAACTTGATTTTTTAGGACCTACAGCTGATCCCGAACATTGGCATATGGATACGTGCAGACTTCAACTTGTTTCTATTAAGCAGCACATGTACTTTACAGTCAAGGCATGATTATTCCGTGGTTAGGTTTGATTGTTGCATTATGCTATGTAAGACCTACAACCTAACCGCACGGGCATTGTTATAGAGTTATGCATATCATACTCTGTACGAAAGTACTCATTCTGAATGACCATGATCCACGACATGGGATTTCAATTAACATAGAGAATACTAAGTTAAATAAAATAAAGATTACATGGAGAGAATGAATTCTCGAGTTCTTACATGGCAGCCATCCTTAGGGTAATTAGTACCCCGACATGCCGGTTGGTTCCCACAGATACTACAAATCTGCCACACGGACAGGGAGCGGTATCTGCTTATATTTATTTATTGTATACTAATGACGGGTGTCCCGCTGGAACTCGTGTAATTCATGAATGGTACAATTGATTATTGGGTAGACTAGCCTTGCTTGTGCATAGTAAGAACTGAGGAATCCTTATTGCATATTTCCAGGATAACTTGGAACTCACAGTTAGCAAGCCGTAGTAGTTGCATGACCGCTTAAATTGATTTATTTGTGTACTGTACCTACTCTGTTAACTACTGAGATGATCAGAATGTCAGGACATGACAGGTTAACTTCTGTCCTTGTTTGGTTAGAAAGTTGGCTTGAAGTGTCATAATGTTGTGTAAATCCCAGTAGCAAGTAGAGACTTATTATTATATTCTTAACTCTTATCACTGGTTTTAGTTCTCATGTCAGGCTTCCTTGTGGTACTTGCTATTAGAGGTCTAACCTTTCTGGTTTTGCATGGCCAGATTTAGAGCCAGTTCCCGAGGACTCAGCTTACTTCTACCTCCAAGATGGTCAATACTAGAGGGATGATCGCAGGAGGACACGAGTGGGTTCTTTACTTCCCTGTTCGTTTTGCTACTTACCTTACATTTTGTTACTTGGCACCGATATGTTAGTCGGATTGTCTTGTATTTACTTTTGCATAATTGTAACTAAGTCAGACTGCAGCTGATAACGATTGTGTATACCTTGCTATACCATCTGGCTATATTTTGTACAGCCAGATCTCAAGAACATTTTGACTAAGCATTTGGGACGCCTTACTGCTTTATCTTACATGTCCTTTATTATTGCTTCTTGTTTGAATGATTGAGACAATAGATGTTGAGTGACCAGAACGAGACGTTCATGTAGTATGCACCCCCTTGTCTTTTAGACAACATTGATCGTATTATACGGTATTCATCTACCCGTAATACGTAACTGGCTGAGTCATTCCCCCGCTCTTCGGTATTCTGGTTCTGGGGCGTGACAAGGTTTTAGTGGTGGCCCATGCAGGTCTGATTTCAGACTTGTGGGGTATTTTAATTTATAGGATGTCTCAATCACACATGTTTCTCCTTGATCTCATGATTCGTTACTCTCGACTCGAGTTTGACATTCCGGTATCCTTTGACTTCATTAAACTTTTCTTTCCAATCGTTTGATTGTTCTCTTGTCTCTTTTCTTAGGGGTACCTCGTTCGCATCTGTTAGAGCTGGACAGCAACAACAAGGGCAACATGAACAACATGACCATGCTAGTCAGCAACGAAGGCCAGTACTACCTCAAGAGACCACCCAAGAAGAGGTGATAGTGGAACCAACAGCTGGACCGCAGTATCCGGAGGTTCTAACACCACCAATAGTTCTACCTACCCCCGTGGAAGTAGATACACCAGCCCTTCTGGAGATCATGAGAGGGATGATGGCTACTCAGCAACATCAGATATTTGCCCTGCAACGCATGCACACTCAGCTGCAAGAGCAGAATGTGTTGCTCAACCAATGATTGCAAACGATTTTGGAAAGAGGGGTGAGGACCAATTCAGGAGCATCAACCAGATTTTGTAAGTACAACCCCCATCGTTTCGAAGGCACGGAAGATGCTATTTCAGCAGATGCATAGCTTAAGGACATTGAGGCTATTCTGACAGCAGCTAAAGAACCGGCAGAAGAACGTGTGGATCAAGTGAAGTTGTTACTTCAGGACCTCGTACGTGATTGGTGGGAATCAGAAGAAGTGGGCATCAGGGACGTCCTATAGCTTGGGATGATTTTACTGCAAGGTTCAAGATGAAGTACTATGGAGTTATGGCACAGTTTGAGCTACAACAGAAGTTTATAAACCTCAAGCAGGCTGGTAAGACAGTAGATGCTTATGCAGTAGAGTTCTGCAGACTGAGTAGGTTCGCCCCGGAGATGGTAGCAACGGAGAGCCAGAGGGCTATGAGATTTCAGCAAGAATTCCATCTTGAACTCTTACAATTGATAGAGGGACACAACTACCAAACCTTTGATGAGGTATTGACGGTAATCCAGAGGCATGAGATCACAATCCAGAGGATCACATCAAGGACTGGAGGTCAGAAGAGATCTCACAATTAGATTGAAGGAGGAGGGGGAGTAGCGCCCCGAATAACAGTACCATCCCCTGGCATTCGTATTCACGATGTGGCGATGCGAGGGCCAGCACCACCAAGGCAATAGCAGCAGCAGAGGAAGAACCAGCAACCCCCAGTGGGCTACACCTATTGTGGGAAGGCAGAGCACACTATAGGCGTGTGTCGGGCATTGAACGGACAGTGTTTGGTATGTGGAAGTCCAGATCATTGGGTTTCCACCTGTTCCATGAATTTGAGGTCAGGAGGACCCGTGCAACAGTATCCGGCTCTGCCAGCACCAGGGGTAGGCCAGTATTAAGGACCAGCGGTAGCAGCGAGGCCGTTGGCACAACGTCCGTTCATGTCACAGGCTTAGATGTTTCGGCAGCAGGGACCGCCGATGCAGCAGCAACAACATAGACCACCCCAGCATCACCAAGACAGGGGCCAGCAGCAACACCAGGCTAGGCCGCAGCATAGGAACCAACAAGGAGGCCGAGGGCAGGCATTCAATCTATCATTGGAAGAGGCATTGGCATCGGGAGATGTTGTGGCAGGTAACATTCTCGTCGCCTCATATCCCGCAGTAGCATTGTTTGATTCGGGAGCATCACACTCATTTATATCTGCACAATTTGTAACACGACTAGGAATGAAATTCGAGGCATTGCCAGAGAGGTTGAATATACTCACTGGTTATGGGCTTATTGGAGTTAGTAGGGTTATTCTAGCTTGTAGAGTTGTAGTTTGCGGGCGTTCCTTACCCGCCAGATTAATAGAATTTTTTGTTAAAAATTTCGACGTTATCTTAGACATGAACTGGCTGAAAGATAGTCATACGACAATAGATTGTCGTAGAGGGAGTGTATCTTTTAATATTCCAGGCATGAAGCAGTTCACCTTAGTCAGATCAGTAGCAACTCAACAAGAAGAAGGAGTAGTGACCGCAATGGAAGAAGTTCTAGTCCCGAAGGTAGTTGAAGAGTTTCTAGATGTATTTCCCGAAGAACTTCCAGGTCTACCCCCGGTTAGGGATATTGAGTTCAGTATAGAATTGGTACCTGAAACTAAACCGATATCAGATCGAGTTTACAGAATAGCGGATTCAGAGCAGGCTAAGGTGTATCAGCACATAGAGGAACTGAAGGCGAAGAGGTTCATTCGAGTTAACAAATCACCATGGGCTACACCAGTGGTACTTATAGGGAAGAAGGATGGATCATCAAGATTGTGCATTGACTACAGAAAGCTCAATGCGGCAACAGTAAAGAACAAGTACCCACTACCAAGGATCGACGACTTGTTTGATCAGTTGAGCAGAGCAAGTGTTTTCTCCAAGATAGATCTTCGATCAGGGTATCATCAAGTGAGGGTTCGAAAAAGAGGATATTCCCAAGACGGCATTCAGGTCCAAGTACGGGTATTATGAATTTTTAGTAATGCCGTTTGGTTTGACCAATGCTCCAGCAATATTTATGGATTTGATGAACCGTATCTTTATGCCGTACTTAGATCAATTTGTCATTGTATTTTTTGGCGACATTCTCGTATACTCAGCTAGTGAAGAAGAGCATGAAGGTCACCTCAGGAAGGTGTTACAGGTTCTGAAAGAGAACCAATTCTACGCCAAGCTCAGCAAGTGTGAGTTTTGGACGGATTATATTTTATTCTTGGGGCACATCATATCAGGGGCTGGAGTAGCAGTGGATCCCAAGAAGGTAGAAGCAGTAGAGAGTTGGCCAATACCTAAGACCGTAGCAGATGTGCGGAGTTTCTTAGGATTGGCAGGATATTACAGAAGGTTCGTATCAGACTTTGCAAGACTCTCAGCACCCATGACCCGCTTGACACGGAAGGATGTGCCATTCATTTGGTCGACAGAGTGCTAGGCATCATTGGAGAATTTGAAGCAGAAGTTGATCACGGCACCTATTCTTACATTACCGGTTGGACCCGGAGGTTTTACTGTATATTGTGATGCGTCAGAAAAAGGACTTGGATGTGTTCTAATGCAACATGGGAAGGTGATAGCATATGCATCTAGACAACTTCGAGACCACGAGAAGAATTATTCGACTCATGACTTGGAGTTGGTAGCAGCAGTATTTGCTTTGAAGCTATTGAGACATTACCTGTACGGTGATCGAGTGGACATGTACATGGACCACAAAAGTCTGAAGTACATCTTTACTCAGAAGGAATTAAACATGAGGCAGAGAAGGTGGTTAGAGTTGATCAAGGATTACGACGTAGAGCTTCAGTATCATCAAGGCAAGGCTAATGTGGTAGCAGACGCTCTCAGCAGGAGAGGCGTTACATTTATGTTGACATCACAAAAACATATTTTAGAAGATCTTTAAGAGATGGGCATCGAGGTTATACTTCCTAGTGATGTAGGAATTCTGGCAAGTCTACGAGTTCAATCCGATTTGGTAGACAGGATCAAGGCAGCCCAGGCATGGGACCCCAGAATTCAGAAGCTTAGGACAGAATGTGAGTCAGGACTCAGGAAGGAGATAAAAATTTACGAAGATGGTACACTTAGATTTGGATCACGTCTATGTGTGCCTAGTAGAGATATTCGACAGGAGGTTATGACAGAAGTCCACAGTTCTCAGTATTCTATACAACCCGGAGGGACGAAAATGTACAAAGTTATCAAGCAGCACTTCTGGTGGAACGGAATAAAGAAAGAGATAGCTTGATTCGTTTCTCGTTGCTTGATATATCAGCAAGTGAAGGTAGAACAACAGAGGCCAGGTGGATTATTACAACCGCTTTCTATCCCAGAATGGAAGTGGAAACATATCACAATGGACTTTGTGACCGGTTTACCAAGATCACCAAGTGGTAAGGATGCTATTTGGGTGATAGTAGATCGGCTTACGAAGGCGGCACATTTTCTTTCTTTTAGAGTAGGGCAATCTACAGAAAAGTTGACAGAATTGTATATGTAGCAGATAGTCAGACAGCATAGGATCCCTGTCAGTATTGTGTCAGATAGAGATACACGTTTTATGTCACATTTCTGAAAGAGTTTACATCATAGTCTGGGTACCAAGTTAAGATTTAGTACATCTTACCATCCACAGACGGACGGACAATCAGAAAGAATAATTCAGACTTTAGAAGATATGTTACGAGCTTGCACCCTAGATTTTGGAGGATCTTGGGAGAGTCATCTTCACTTAATCGAATTCTCGTACAACAACAGTTATCAAAGCTTTATCCAGATGGCGCCATTCGAAGCACTATACGGTAAGAAGTGTAGGTCGCCACTGGCATGGGACGATATCGGGGAGATGAAGATGTTAGGCCCAGAAATGATTGTTCAGACGGTTGAATTGATTAAGGGAATTAGAGAGCGACTTCGAGTTGCGCAAGATCGATATTGACATTGGGCGGACCAGCATCGTAGGCCGCTAGAATTTTCTATTGGGGACCACGTATTCTTGCAGATCTCACCTACTCGTGGGGTCAGTAGATTTGGCGTTCGCGGGAAGTTGAGTCCGCGATACGTGGGCCCATTTGCTATCCTCGATAGGGTAGGCGATGTTGCTTATCGTTTATCCCTTCCACCTTCGTTACGAGAGGTGCATGATGTGTTTTATGTATCTCAGTTGCGTAGGTATGTATCGGACCCAAGCCATATCCTCGATCATTCTGAACTGGTTATTGGTACCAACCTGTCTTACGTGGAACAGCCTGTGTCCATTATGGACCGAAGGGAGAAGATACTCAAGAACCGAACAATTAGCCTTGTCCGTGTTGCTTGGGGTCATCACTTGTAACTCCAGTTCCCGGTATTCTAATAAATTCTAATTTTTTATGAAATTGACATTATTAAGTTTAAATAATATTTTAGCTTTCATTTAAATTTTTGAATGGTAATGTTTTGGAGGGAATTATTGGGGACCACTTTTCAAATTTGAAAAGTTGTTACAATGATTGGGGTCCACCATGTGAGATTTAAAAATGTTTTAAAATATTTTCCTGTAATTTTGAATCAGCAGAGGAGTTTTATGGAAATGTTTTATTAGGGGAGGGACTTGGAGAAAATATAAAGGTAGCGGAGGGGTTTTTTTTGAAAGTTTCCAAATCTTCCTATATTACTTTTTCTGGAGAAGTGAGAGAGTCATTCTCTCATTCCGATTATTCTTTTACTTTCCTCTGTTCTCGAGAACACTCGAGAACACTCGAGTGCTTCGGGTTCCCGGTCCTCTTGAGCCCTCCGCTTTTTCCTGGAGACGACGACTCCACCGCAGCGGCGACTTCGACGAGTGGCGGCGAGCGACGGCGACATCTGATCGTTCTCCACTACAGCGGCGACTCTCCGTCGACTACTCCACGAGCCAGACGGCGGCGAGGCTCGGCTCAGGGTGGCGTTCGTCTATGCGACAGCAGCTGGACGACTCTCGACGAGCAGATCTTAACGTTTCCCTTCTTCGGTCAACTCATAGTAAGTCTCCACCCGTACTCCTTGAGATCTCAATTTTTCGTTTGTTGTTTGATTCGGTTCTTCAAATTTTGAGGTGATCTTTCCCTTGTTCTCCTCGTGGAATTTATCACCAGGAGTCGATCTGTGCGATCTTGGGATTTTTGGATAGATCCGTTTGGGAACTCTTTCACTAATAGAGAGACGATGGCCGAGATCTGTGAGTTGTTTCCTATTTTTTTCGATCCATACAGTTGGGAAATTTCCTTGAGTTCTTACAAATCTTGGTGGTTGAATGATTTCAAACAGGGTGTCTTAGATCGGATGAGTGGTTTATTTTCGAACGTTGATCATAGTTGAAATTCCTATTATGTAAGTATAAATCCATCCTCTGTTCCTTATTTTTGTGGGCTATTGGAAGACAAGGTCCTTCCTACTTATTGCTTATGTGTTGAATGCATTTCCAGTGAAGGAAATTGTGTTCGAGAGTACTGTCGAGCAGTGAGCGTGGTGTATACGACCAGGGAGCTTCTCGTTGAGGTAAACTCTATTTTGATCTCTTTCAAATTTCGCGTTTACAGTTGCTTCTGCTGAGTTTTCGTTATGTTGTTGATCGAGCATTATGTCGACTCTTTGGATTTGGATCGTGTCTGGAGTTCTGCCGATTCGTGTTCGTGTTTGATTGATGTGTTCGTGTTTGATTGAGCTGTTCATATCCAAGTGGATCGTGTCTGGAGTTCTGCCGATTCGTGTTCGTGTTTGATTGGGGTGTTCGTGTTTGGTTGAGCCGTTCGTGTCCCTCTTGCTCGTGTCAGACTAAGGTTCCGACCGTGTCCAGTTGATTGGGTGTTGGGTGCAGTGGCGATTTCTTATTTTATGGATTTGATTGAGTGTATATTCATTTCTATTTGGCATGTTCTTTCTTAAATTTCTCCAGTTTTGTAATATTTATAAGTTTGTGTTGAGTATAACTCTGCTCTATTCTTTTCTTTCGAAATCCATATGTTAACAGTGAGGGGTTGAGAGTTATATTTTTGTTTGTTATTTTTCTGTTGGCAGAGCTAGGATTTAGAATTTATTTGTAGTTATTGTCATTTTGACTGTTGGCAGTAGTAGCTTGGGTTGGGAGAGTGGAAGTTATATTTTGTTTGACAATCTCTATTGGCAGTAAGAAGCTGGGTTGGAGATTTGAATCATAATTAATGATCATTTTTACTATTGGTTTGAATTTAATCCTTGGAGTAATATGATAACAATGGTTTGGGTGGATGATGTAAGGGCTATATTATAGTTTTACATTCTTTATGTATCTACTGCTAGTTGTTAAAATCAGTTGCTGGGTTTGAGAAGTTATGAATTGATTATGAGTAAGCTAGCCTTGGGTTGTTTTGTGGAGTTGGGCTTGCCAACTAGAGTGGGGCAGAACCAATGTGGTTCCTGGAATGACTGTCCATATGTCAAATCCAGATTATCATTTAGAGTGATTAGTTAAAAACATTTGGTATATTATAGGGTTATATTCTTATTAAAATTTCTTACTTAAATTAGCATGGTGAGACTTGCTGTTTTTACCATTCAGTATATGTTATTAAGTCTAAAGATTATTTTTAAAAAAAATAATAAACAAAAAGTCATTATCTTCTAAAGAAGATTAGATTAGAATTTTTATAAGTAGAACTACAATACCAATTTAGAGATTATGTTTAGTTCATAACCAACTTGTACGAATTATAAATACAGGAGATCATCCAGCTTTTTGTTCACCCGTACTTTTCCGGAGTAAGGCAAGTACTTTCTATGGTTTTGTACATTTACATTCCTGTACCTTTTCTTGTGACACTGTTATAACACGTTATCATGTATTCCTGTATTCTGGTACTCCTGTTCTTGTACTTGCTAGTGTCGGGTGGGGAAATACACTAGCCATGTGACCAAACCCGGTTACTATATTCCTGTACCTAGCTTAGGCCTCGCACTGTGCACGCGGGTCCTAAGTCGTACCATATTCATGTACTCCTGTACATGCTCCTGTACTTACCCTAGCCGGTCACATGGACTAGATGTATTTCAATATTGTGCACATCATGTCTGGTACTGCAGGATTATAGTTTCATTCCTGTACTTTTCATTCCTGTACTTTATATTCCTGTACGTTACATTTCCTGTACTTTACATTCATGTACTATATTCCTGTACTTAGTTCATGTACTACTTTCCTGTATTTACCTGCTCATTCCTGTATTTCATTTCCTGTACATCTTGTATCCATTTTATGTTCATGTTTCATTACCTAGAACTGTACTTTGCTCCGCTCCTGAATAGGATATGTTGCAGGTGAGATGGAGGCTATTTGCGACACCTTCTATGGACGGGATGTTGCTATTATTGCTGAGCCAGCTGGAGCTGTGCTGGACCTAGAGGCCGCAGAGGCTTAGTACCTTTCCTTATGACATTTCTTATTTTGAGACTTAGTCAGACATTTGACATTTTTGGATGAATGTAATAAAACATATAGACTTGTACTATTTCTGGGATTTCGTTTATAGATGCTGTGATGTTACCTTACTTCATGATTACTTGTTAGTTTCCCTAGTATTGGTACAGCTTACTTCGTCGTGTCTAACGATGAAGGCTAGGCGTGTCCGACTCGTGTCCGATTATTCGGGAGCGGGTCGTGACATGTTTTTAGTGGTGGCCCATGCAGGTCTATCCTAATGGTACCTAGGTCTTAGCGTACTATTGGGGGACTTGATTTACACTAGGAAAACTTGAATCACAGCATAGGAAAACGGGTATATCGGGTACATATGGTTATTATATATAAACATTTACATTTTTCTGGTAGATTAGTTTTTTATCAATCACAAAGTTTTCTTTTTATGCAGGATGGTCGCCACTAGGAAGACCGCAGATCAGCCAGGAGTTGCGAGCAGCTCAGGAGTCGCAGTCAGCACTGGAGTGACAGGCGGTACAGAGCAGCCAGCACCAGACGTCCAGGCAGATCAGCTTCCGCCAGCGCCTCCTATCTTTCCATCGCTGCCACCGACGATGATGCTTGACGGCAACCAAGTGATGGCGTTGTTTCAGCACTTTCTGGAGGCCCAGAACCATCAGGCAGCGCAGTTCAGAGCGACTGTCGTCGACGCGCTGAGGACCAGAGAGCCAGCACCAGCACCAGCACCAGTAGCACCTCCAGCACCGCGAGGACCGAGACCCGGGACAGCGAAGGAGTACCAGCACCTTAGCCCGATGGACTTCTGGGGCGACGAGGGGATCATCTATGCAGATGAATGGCTGGAGAACGCAGAGAGGACCCTGACCATGGCGAATATTCCAGAGGACCAGAAGGTGTCAGTGGCTAGCATGCGACTCTTTGATTTGGCGAGAGCTTGGTACCGGGAGGAGCCCCAGTTGACGGATCCCTGGGTGTCTTGGACAGTTTTCAAAACACTGTTCAAGGATAAATTCTTTCCAGAGGTGGAGCGTGATGAGTTGAGGATGCAGTTCGAGGCGCTGCAGCAGGGGACGATGACGGTTGTGCAGTACACTTCGGAGTTTACCAGACTCAGCAGGTTTGCTGAGAGACTGGTTAGAGATCCAGAGGACAGAGCATGGAGATTCAAGAAGGGTCTCAACAGGGAGCTGCGACATGCGGTGGCGATTAGCCAGGCGACTACCTACTCTAGCATCCTCAAGATCGCCCAGGCAGTAGAGAAGGAGGCAGACCCAAGGCTGAAGAGGGACCGAGACGTGGGCAGCAGCAGTTTCCAGACACCGCCGAAGAGGGTTCAGACCCAGACTCAGGCGAGGCCCCAGCAGCAGGCACAGCAGCAGCATCGACCAGCCAGAGCTCTTGCACATCAGCATCAGAGACAGCAGCAGGGGATTACTTGCACATTCTGCTATCGGCCGGGACACCGCTTCGACGAGTGCCGCAAGAGGCTCGGACTCTGCTTATTCTGCGGATCAGATGCACACCAGATGAGGGACTGCCCACAGGCTGCGGCTAGACTGACTGGAGGACCGAGAGGAGCTGGAGGACCACCACCTGCACCACCCAGAGCTCTACCAGCTGTACCACAGAGGGGACCAGCTTTACCCACCAGCAGCAGTAGTTTGCTCAGCGACAGCAGAGGGGAGGACAGCAGCAGGGACGTGCTTACGTCATGGCGGCAGTTGAGGAGGATGAGGCAGTACCAGATGTGATCACAGGTTCTATACTTTTACATTCTTTTCCTGCCATTGCATTGTTTGATTCTGGAGCCACACATAGCTTTGTATCATATGAGTTTCTGTATAGACACGGCTTCACACCCAAGCCCACTAGGCAGAACTGTCGGATTATGACAGGAGGTGGGTTAGTACCAGTGAGTGAGATGGTGGAATGCCCTATCACTATTGCTGGGAGGGAGATTAGGGCTCGACTTCTAGTGATGCCACTGCCTGGATTCGACGTAGTCCTCGGCATCGACTGGATGAGCGAGCGGTTTGCCGTAATTGACTGCCATGAGGGGAAGGTGATCTTCAGCCCGCCAGGAGTTCCACCGTTCGAGATCAGCAGACGAGTTGCAGAGAGGCCAGAGGGGGTCTACTTCGGAGCTGTTGCAGAAGACCAGGAGTTGCCGCATCCGCTGATTGCAGAGTATCTCGACGTCTTCCCCGAGGAGCTTCCAGGATTGACACCAGATCGAGACGTGGAGTTCGGCATTGACCTATTGCCCGGATCAGCACCGAAGTCCCAGCACTGTTATAAGATCAACCCGAAGGAGGCGGCAGAATTGAAGGCGCAGATTGACGAGCTAGAGGGCAAGGGATTTATTCGATCCAGTGCTTCACCCTGGGGAGCACCGATGCTTTTTGTGCCCAAGAAGGATGGGACGGTGAGGATGTGCATTGACTACCGTGCACTCAACAATATCACCATCAAGAACCGATATCCTTTGCCACGGATTGATGAGCTGTTCGACCAGCTTAGTGGAGCGAAGGTCTTTGCTATGATCGATCTTCGGTCGGGGTACCACCAGATGAAGGTTCGGGAGCAGGATATTCCGAAGACAGCCTTCAACACCCGATACGGCCAGTATGAGTTCCTGGTGATGCCGTTCGGACTCACTAATGCCCCAGCTGTGTTTATGAACCTGATGAATAAGGTTTTCCACAAATATTTGGATAAGTTTGTCGTAGTCTTCATTGACGACATTCTGATCTATTCCAAGACGGAGGAGGAGCATGTTGAGCATCTGCGGATTGTTTTGGAGATTCTGCGGAAGGAGAAACTGTACGAGAAACTCTCGAAATGTGAGTTTTTCTTGGACAGAGTGGAGTTTTTGGGGCACGTAGTGACTGGAGAAGGGATTTCTGTGGATCCCAAGAAGATTGAAGCAGTGGAAGCATGGGCACCTCCCAAGTCAGTAGCAGAGATTCGTAGTTTCCTGGGTCTAGCAGGATACTACAGGAAGTTCATGAAGGACTTCGCCAGGATAGCAGAGCCTATGACGAAGCTTACGCGAAAGGACGAGGAGTTCATATGGAGCGACGCCTGCCAGACAGCATTTGAAGAATTGAAGAGAAGACTGACGACTGCACCAGTTCTAGCTTTGCCATCGGGATCAGGAGGATTCGTCATCTACAGCGATGCTTCAGGGAAAGGCTTGGAATGTGTGCTGGAGCAGAACAAGAAAGTTATAGCGTATGCTTCTAGACAGTTGAGGCCCCATGAGAAGAATTATCCTACACATGACTTGGAGCTTGCAGCAGTCATATTTGCCTTGAAACTGTGGAAGCATTACCTATATGGGGAGAGAGTGGACATCTTCACGGACCACAAAAGCCTGAAGTATGTCTTTACTCAGAAGGAGCTGAATATGAGGCAGCGCAGATGGCTGGAACTCATGAAGGATTTCGACATCAGTCTACTGTACCACCCTGAGAAGGCGAATGTGGTAGCAGACGCTCTCAGTCGATATCCTATTGCTATGTATCTCACCATGGACCGGCATCTCTTGGAGGATCTGGAGAGCCTTGGGATTGAGATTGTTCTTCCAGGGTACGGAGGTCAGATGATGCACATGTAGATACAGTCGGGGTTGCTAGAGAAGATCAGGGAGGCCCAGTTGCTTGATGAGGGAATCCAGGGTCTTAGAGCTCAGACAGAGTTAGGTCTGCTCGATGATTTCACCATTGCGGAGGACGGATCCTTGAGGCATGGGAGTCAGCTGTGTGTGCCTAAGGACTTGCGGGAAGAGGTGATGCAGGAGGCCCATCAGTCGCAATATTCTATACATCCTGGATCTACCAAGATGTACAAGGATTTGCGTGAGTATGTTTGGTGGTATGGGATGAAGAGAGAGGTTGCCAGATTTGTTTCCAGATGTCTTGTGTGCCAGCAAGTCAAGACGGAGCGCCAGAGACCAGCGGGACTACTCCAGCCTTTACCTATTCCGGAATGGAAGTGGGAGCACATTACCATGGACTTTGTCTCTGGATTGCCGCGTACTCCCAGTGGCAAAGACGCTATTTGGGTGATCGTGGACAGATTGACAAAGTCTGCCCATTTCATTCCGTTCAAGGTTGGGCTGTCGACCGAGAAGCTTGCAGATCTTTACATGCGTCAGATCGTGAGGATTCACGGAGTGCCAGTTAGTATCGTTTCAGATCGAGACAGCCGTTTCACCTCACACTTCTGGAGGAGTCTACAGCAGAGCTTGGGATCACAGCTGAAGTTCAGCACAGCCTATCATCCACAGACGGACGGACAGTCCGAGAGGACCATTCAGACCTTGGAGGACATGCTGCGGGTTTGCGCGCTCGACTTCGGCGGTTCGTGGGAGGACCATTTGCACCTGGTAGAATTTGCCTATAACAACAGTTATCAGGCTAGCATCGAGATGACTCCATTCGAGGCACTGTATGGACGGAGGTGCCGCACGCCGCTATCTTGGGACGACGTTGGCGAGAGAGCTTTACTTGGGCCAGAGATGGTGGTGGACTCAGCAGAGAAAGTCAGACTGATCAGAGATCGTCTCAGGGTTGCGCAGGATCGGCAGAAGCATTGGGCGGACAGCAGCAGACGACCGCTTGAGTTCGAGGTTGGAGACAGAGTATTCCTGAAGATCTCACCGACTAGAGGCGTCATTCGGTTCGGCAGAGACGGGAAGCTCAGTCCGAGATTCATCGGACCATTTGACGTGACGGCACGGATTGGCGAGATGGCGTATCGACTGGCGCTTCCAGCTAGCTTAGAGGGAGTGCACGATGTTTTCCACGTATCCCAGCTCCGACGATACATTCCAGACCCCAGCCATGTGGTGGACTATTCCGAGCTAGAGGTGGGCCCGAGATTGACTTACGAGGAGCAGCCAGTAGAGATCCTCGATCGGAGGGAGAAGCGCTTACGGAACCAGACTATCTCTCTCGTTCGTGTCATGTGGAGACATCACTCTCCGGGAGAGTCCACATGGGAGCGCGAGGACGAGATGCGAGAGCGCTATCCCACTTTATTTGATTGATTTGACTGTATTCTGTTGTGGGATTCTAATTCCAATAAATGACTAGTGTTTGGACCCTTGTGATTGCTGAGATTTTGTGTTGCTTAGTTGTCCTTGAATTTCGAGGACGAAATTTTTTTAAGGGAGGGAGATTTGTAACTCCACTTCCCGGTATTTTAATAAATTCTAATTTTTTATGAAATTGACATTATTAAGTTTAAATAATATTTTAGCTTTCATTTAAATTTTTGAATGGTAATATTTTGGAGGGAATTATTGGGGACCACTTTTCAAATTTGAAAAGTTTTTACAATGATTGGGGTCCACCATGTGAGATTTAAAAATGTTTTAAAATATTTTCCTGTAATTTTGAATCAGCAGAGGAGTTTTATGGAAATGTTTTATTAGGGGAGGGACTTGGAGAAAATATAAAGGTAGCGGAGGGTTTTTTTTTTGAAAGTTTCCAAATCTTCCTATATTACTTTTTCTGGAGAAGTGAGAGAGTCATTCTCTCATTCCGATTATTCTTTTCCTTTCCTCTGTTCTCGAGAACACTCGAGAACACTCGAGTGCTTCGGGTTCCCGGTCCTCTTGAGCCCTCCGCTTTTTCCTGGAGACGACGACTCCACCGCAGCGGCGACTTCGACGAGTGGCGGCGAGCGACGGCGACATCTGATCGTTCTCCACTGCAGCGGCGACTCTCCGTCGACTACTCCACGAGCCAGACGGCGGCGAGGCTCGGCTCAGGGTGGCGTTCGTCTATGCGACAGCAGCTGGACGACTCTCGACGAGCAGATCTTAACGTTTCCCTTCTTCGGTCAACTCATAGTAAGTCTCCACCCGTACTCCTTGAGATCTCAATTTTTTGTTTGTTGTTTGATTCGGTTCTTCAAATTTTGAGGTGATCTTTCCCTTGTTCTCCTCGTGGAATTTATCACCAGGAGTCGATCTGTGCGATCTTGGGATTTTTGGATAGATCCGTTTGGGAACTCTTTCACTAATAGAGAGGCGATGGCCGAGATCTGTGAGTTGTTTCCTATTTTTTTCGATCCATACAGTTGGGAAATTTCCTTGAGTTCTTACAAATCTTGGTGGTTGAATGATTTCAAACAGGGTGTCTTAGATCGGATGAGTGGTTTATTTTCGAACGTTGATCATAGTTGAAATTCCTATTATGTAAGTATAAATCCATCCTCTGTTCCTTATTTTTGTGGGCTATTGGAAGACAAGGTCCTTCCTACTTATTGCTTATGTGTTGAATGCATTTCCAGTGAAGGAAATTGTGTTCGAGAGTACTGTCGAGCAGTGAGCGTGGTGTATACGACCAGGGAGCTTCTCGTTGAGGTAAACTCTATTTTGATCTCTTTCAAATTTCGCGTTTACAGTTGCTTCTGCTGAGTTTTCGTTATGTTGTTGATCGAGCATTGTGTCGACTCTTTGGATTTGGATCGTGTCTGGAGTTCTGCCGATTCGTGTTCGTGTTTGATTGATGTGTTCGTGTTTGATTGAGCTGTTCATATCCAAGTGGATCGTGTCTGGAGTTCTGCCGATTCGTGTTCGTGTTTGATTGGGGTGTTCGTGTTTGGTTGAGCCGTTCGTGTCCCTCTTGCTCGTGTCAGACTAAGGTTCCGACCGTGTCCAGTTGATTGGGTGTTGGGTGCAGTGGCGATTTCTTATTTTATGGATTTGATTGAGTGTATATTCATTTCTATTTGGCATGTTCTTTCTTAAATTTCTCCAGTTTTGTAATATTTATAAGTTTGTGTTGAGTATAACTCTGCTCTATTCTTTTCTTTCGAAATCCATATGTTAACAGTGAGGGGTTGAGAGTTATATTTTTGTTTGTTATTTTTCTGTTGGCAGAGCTAGGATTTAGAATTTATTTGTAGTTATTGTCATTTTGACTGTTGGCAGTAGTAGCTTGGGTTGGGAGAGTGGAAGTTATATTTTGTTTGACAATCTCTGTTGGCAGTAAGAAGCTGGGTTGGAGATTTGAATCATAATTAATGATCATTTTTACTATTGGTTTGAATTTAATCCTTGGAGTAATATGATAACAATGGTTTGGGTGGATGATGTAAGGGCTATATTATAGTTTTATATTTTTTATGTATCTACTGCTAGTTGTTAAAATCAGTTGCTGGGTTTGAGAAGTTATGAATTGATTATGAGTAAGCTAGCCTTGGGTTGTTTTGTGGAGTTGGGCTTGCCAACTAGAGTGGGGCAGAACCAATGTGGTTCCTGGAATGACTGTCCATATGTCAAATCCAGATTACCATTTAGAGTGATTAGTTAAAAACATTTGGTATATTATAGGGTTATATTCTTATTAAAATTTCTTACTTAAATTAGCATGGTGAGACTTGCTGTTTTTACCATTCAGTATATGTTATTAAGTCTAAAGATTATTTTTAAAAAAAATAATAAACAAAAAGTCATTATCTTCTAAAGAAGATTAGATTAGAATTTTTATAAGTAGAACTACAATACCAATTTAGAGATTATGTTTAGTTCATAACCAACTTGTACGAATTATAAATACAGGAGATCATCCAGCTTTTTGTTCACCCGTACTTTTTCGGAGCAAGGCAAGTACTTTCTATGGTTTTGTACATTTACATTCCTGTACCTTTTCTTGTGACACTGTTATAACACGTTATCATGTATTCCTGTATTCTGGTACTCCTGTTCTTGTACTTGCTAGTGTCGGGTGGGGAAATACACTAGCCATGTGACCAAACCCGGTTACTATATTGCTGTACCTAGCTTAGGCCTCGCACTGTGCACGCGGGTCCTAAGTCGTACCATATTCATGTACTCCTGTACATGCTCCTGTACTTATCCTAGCCGGTCACATGGACTAGATGTATTTCAATATTGTGCACATCATGTCTGGTACTGCAGGATTATAGTTTCATTCCTGTACTTTTCATTCCTGTACTTTACATTCCTGTACGTTACATTTCCTGTACTTTACATTCATGTACTATATTCCTGTACTTAGTTCCTGTACTACTTTCCTGTATTTACCTGCTCATTCCTGTATTTCATTTCTTGTACATCTTGTATCCATTTCATGTTCATGTTTCATTACCTAGAACTGTACTTTGCTCCGCTCCTGAATAGGATATGTTGCAGGTGAGATGGAGGCTATTTGCGACACCTTCTATGGACGGGATGTTGCTATTATTGCTGAGCCAGCTGGAGCTGTGCTGGACCTAGAGGCCGCAGAGGCTTAGTACCTTTCCTTATGTCATTTCTTATTTTGAGACTTAGTCAGACATTTGACATTTCTGGATGAATGTAATAAAACATATAGACTTGTACTATTTCTGGGATTTCGTTTATAGATGCTGTGATGTTACCTTACTTCATGATTACTTGTTAGTTTCCCTAGTATTGGTACAGCTTACTTCGTCGTGTCTAACGATGAAGGCTGGGCGTGTCCGACTCGTGTCCGATTATTCGGGAGCGGGTCGTGACATCACTCCTTAGGAGAGTCAACGTGGGAACGTGAGGATGATATCCGATCACGGTATCCGTACCTATTTGACTCACAAGGTATATTTCTTTCCGTATACCTTGATTATCTTGATTCCTCATGCTTATCACCCTATGGGTAGAAATTGCTTGATGTCGTTGATAAACATAGATATATTACTTGCTATCGATATTGTAAGATGACTGCTTGCTCGCTAAAATTGCTGTACTTAGATTAGTTTAACCCCGATATTTCTATCCTGCTTGGATTTGAAATTCTGAGGACGAAATTTTTCTAAGGAGGGTAGAGATGTCACTCCCCGTTCCCAGAATATGTATTTTAAATACGTGTACTGCTTGAATATATTTATTTAATATTTACTATGCATTTGTTCTGTATTTAATTCTTTTAATTTTACGCTAATTATTTTCCTGTAATTTATTTTCTGTTTTTGTTTTTGCTCTTGGGTTCGGCTTGGGTTGGTTTGTTTTCGAGTTTTTGATGGTTCATCATGAATCGAACCCACCTCCCTACCTACCACATCTTTATTTAAAGCCCCAACCCCTTTCTCTCTCTTCATTACTTCTTACTCTCATTACTCTTCTTCTTCCTCATAACTCTCTCCACCCACCAAAGAGCTTAGGCAAGTACATCTTGCTCCACATGAGAACCCATTTTTATGATTCATTTGTCTTCCTCTCGTAATTCTAAGATAATTTAGAGCTTGACATTTTTCATTTTGAAGTCTCATTTTTAGTAGATCTAGAAATTACTATTTTTCGGATTTTATTGATTTTGATCTATCAAACCTCCTTATTTCCAAGTTTTGTTCGTTCCAGATTGTTGAGATTGTGTTATACGCCATTCTGACCCATGGAATCCCATTTTCGCTTTGGAATGAAGGTTCCATAGAATTTGGAGTTCATGAGGAGCTTTACGCCCATGTTTTTACGTGCCAAGGTAATATCAAGCTCTATGCCCACGATCATTCGTGTCAGCGTGAATTCGGATTACGCATACTCATTTATGCGTAATTCTTTACGCGAACGATATTTTACGCGTAACAATTATCCTTTACGCGTAGCATTATTATTTTTACGCATATTCATTCATGCGTAAACTAAATTCTTTTACGCGTACGAGTTTTACACGTAACTTGACCCTTTACGTATGCAAGATTTACGCGTAACTCTATTCTTTACGCGTACAAGTTTCATGCGTAAAACTCTATTTATTACGCGTACTCCTTGGCTCGGCGTAAGACGAGTTTTTACGCACAACTTTGTTCCTTTATTGGAGCGTACTTCCTTTATGCGTATTCATCCATGCATAAACTTTGACCTTTACGCGTACAAGTTTACGCACAACGTCACTCCTTACGCGTACTTTCTTTACGCGCTTATTTGCCTTAGCGTAAAGCTTGGCGTAAATCGGTGGCCTTAGCGTAAAGCTTTGGCGTAGACTAGTCATGGTATAGCTTAGCCTTGGCGTAATCCAACCTTGGTGTTCCTATTGCTCTATACTTTATTTACTTTATATCGGAATGGCATTTCTCCTATTATATCCTTACGCCTTTTTGACATGAACTCGATATAATCATGATGTGCCAATATTTTAATACATATTGTGGTATGGAATGTGCCCTGTGCTTCGATTGGTTTATGGATGCCCAGAATGACTGGAACTTAACCTTGAGAGTTATAGACTCGACCATACTAAATACTAGTTTGACTTTCATGCCTTGGCACGAATTGACATTGATTGTTACCTTGACTAAATGATTGATCATGCGTTCCTAGTTGGAACTAAAGAGACTGGGTAGTCATCTTATTGAAATTGAATGAGACACGTTCATATTAACTATGAACCATTGTGATCGACTGGCCGATCCCGAACATTGGCATATGGATACGTGCAGACTTCAACTTGTTTCTATAAAGCAGTACGTGTACTTTACAGTCAAGACATGATTATTCTGTGGTTAGGTTTGATTGTTGCATTACGCTATGTAAGACCTACAACCTAACTGCACGGGCATCGTTTTATGCATATCGTACTCTGTACAAAAGTACTTATTCTGAATGACCATGATCCACGACATGGGATTTCAATTAACATAGAGACTACTAAGTTAAATAAAATAACGATTGCATGGAGAGAATGGATTCTCGAGTTCTTACATGGCAGCCATCCTTGGGACAATTAGTGTCCCGACATGCCGGCTGGTTCCCACAGATACTACAAATCTGTCACACGGGCAGGGAGCGGTATCTGCTTATATTTATTTATTGTATACTAATGACGGGCGTCCCGCTGGGACTCGTGTAATTCATGATTGGCGCAATTGATTATTGGGTAGACTAGCCTTGCTTGTGCATAGTAAAAACTGACGAATCCTTATTGCATATTTCTAGGATAACTTGGAACTCACAGTTAGCAAGCCGTAGTAGTTGCATGACCACTTAAATTGATTTATTTGTGTACTGTACCTACTCTGTTAGCTACTGAGATGATCAGAATGTTAGGACATGACAGGTCAACTTCTGTCCTTGTTTGGTTGGGAAGTTGGCTTGAAGTGTCGTGATGTTGTGTGAATCCCAGTAGCAAGCGGAGACTTATTATTATATTCTTAACTCTTATCACTGGTTTTAGTTCTCATGTCAGACTTCCTTGTGGTACTTGCTATTAGAGGTCTAACCTTTCTGGTTTTGCATGGCCAGATTTAGAGCCAGTTCCCGAGGACTCAGCTTACTTCTACCTCCAAGAT
This sequence comes from Iris pallida, assembly GCA_029216955.1. Classification (NCBI taxonomy): domain Eukaryota; kingdom Viridiplantae; phylum Streptophyta; class Magnoliopsida; order Asparagales; family Iridaceae; genus Iris; species Iris pallida. Next base: position 23,029 of record JANAVB010012771.1, on the reverse strand, counting down.
GGTCAATACTAGAGGGATGATCGCAGGAGGACACGAGTGGGTTATTTACTTCCCTGCTCGTTTTGCTACTTACCTTATATTTTGCCACTTGGCACCGACATGTTAGTCGGATTGTCTTGTATTTACTTTTGCATAATTGTAACTAAGTCAAACTGCAGCTGATAACGATTGTGTATACCTTGCTATACCATCTGACTATGTTTTGTACAGCCAGATCTCAAGAATATTTTGACAAAGCATTTGGGATGCCTTACTGCTTTATCTTACATGTCCTTTATTATTGCTTCTTGTTTGAATGATTGAGACAATAGATGTTGAGTGACCATAACGAGACGTTCATGTAGTATGCACCCCCTTGTCTTTTAGACAACATTGATCGTATTATACGGTATTCATCTACCCGTAATACGTAGTTGGCTGAGTCATTCTCTCGCTCTCCGGTATTCTGGTTCTGGGGCGTGACAACAGCTGTAGCTGATATAAGTAAGGATGATGTTGACGTCTGCGGCTCTTCATTTTCTACAAAAAGCTGCCAACCGTTCAGTCTGCGGGGAACGTGCTGCCAACTCTGTCACATAGCATTAAATGCTTGATGGGTGACGAGTTGAAGTAGGCGCATCAGTTTGTACCCCATTAGGCGCATGGGTTTATATCCTATTGGGCGTATCGGTACGGAGCGCATGGTGCTGACGGCGTATCTGCCGCATGGCGCATCCTTATTGGCCCATTTGCTGAGTTCTTCGAGGCGTTAATAGCAATTTTAACTTGGCTGAATGCAAAGAGGCAGATTTATCGTTATTAATGAAAATTTATTGCACAGAATATGAGGAGACTGCCACTTGGTGCAAGGGAGAGGGTTGCCCCGGCCTATAAATAGCTTTGTGAAGAGTTTTGTTTCTCATTTCACTTAGCTTTCCTTCATGGAGACGCACTCGATCGGTCCCCTGCCTTGGCGAGTTGACGATGAACTCCTTCCGAAGACGAAGATGTACCGAGTTGGTTTTTTCGCCATCGGCCCTATTTTGGTACAAGCCTGTGAAAGTTTCTGTCGCATCCAAATATCGGGATCATCGTGTCCCGACACAGGCTGAAGGTGCCTGTTGCATCCAAAGATCGGGGCGATCGTGCCCCAATTTTTGTTATGTTGGAAGAGCCGCAGGTTGGTGCTATCGTGCCCCGATTTGGTTAGGCTAGAAGAGCTACTCCTCCTGCTAGAGTGCCCGTATGCTGACGAGAAAGTGATTCGCTCTGACAATGCATGAGGATGCGCCTACGCTGAGATGCTGGAATGATGCGCCTGGCTGTAGCACTTGAGTGATGCGCCTGGCTGTAGCTTTTTAGGATTTTTTTTCTCTTTGTAAAAGAATTCTCCTTTGCAAAAGACATTAATAGACTTTGATATGAAATAAAAGCCCCATTTTAATGTCTCTACTTCTTTGCTGTTTTCTGCTGTGCCAAGTGTTCTGTTCCTGGCGCATGTTGATTTCTGGCATATGAAAGTTAGAGCGCATAGGAGTTCTGGCCTTAGATACACTTGAAATTCTATGCTTCTACACAACCAAACATAGAGTTTCATGGATTTGCCTCCAAATTCATGAAATCCTAAATTCGAGCTCCAAATATAGTTCACCAAACAGGCCCTAAGGAGAAGTACCTGAAATGATTCTCTCTCTAATCAATTTTCTCTTTTCTATTTTTCCTATCATGAAAACTTGTGAAAACCAATGAAGCAGCAAGGATTAAATGCTGTAAAAATATTTGTTTTATGACAGCAATGTTTAGTAATCGAGGATAGAGAATAGTAGTTAATATTAGTAAGTTTTGGATACAGTATGTATATATGTATACATAGTTATATTATTATTGTTATCATTGATTTTATTAATACACTGATTAAAATACTGTGTTATTCAAGGGATTCGATATGAATGCGAAGTTCGAAAATGTAAGCCATGAAAACCATCGAAAACATTCACGAAAATGCATTTACAAAAACAAAAGCCAAAGCCAAATCAAGTGCTGCATGAAAATCAGAGCAACTGGAGGCCTTTCTTGACTCAGCCGCAGAGCCAATCCTTGAGGCACAACCCGCTGAATATGGGACTTGATTCTGGAGAAGCCTTTCCATAACGTAAAAAGGATCTTAATTCAATCATTTTCGTTCAACCGATTCAACCGATCCCGACCTATCGGTCCCGACTGAATCGATAGCGACATTGTTCCTTTCTCATGCACCCCGTAGACGAAAATGGAGCATGATGTAGGGACGGGGCACTACATGAACAAACCAATATTGTTATTGAATGATAGCTAAGTCATACACCTCATGTATGGGTTAGCCGTACCAATAGTGAATGATAGCCATATATGATGTGCCATATTAGCCCAGCCGTTTAATTATCGAAAGATATTTCACAAACACTATTGTTTTCATTGTTCATAATCTTAGTTCAGTTCGTTATCTACATGCTTCTTTTCCATTAGCTTACTCGTTCATGATTATTGTTTTCCTTGTCTAGTTCATATCTTGCTAGTTCTTTATATGTTCTTTACTGTTACTGTTTCTTATTGTTCTAGCTTCTTTTGTGCTAACAACATTAAGTACAATATGGTTGTACTTTGCTCCTTTTCTGACTAGATCATTGCAGGTGACTTGGCATGCTTCCTATTTTCGCACTATGGACTATACAGGAGAGATAGAGACCTTGGAGACTGACCTTAGATTCTAGATAGAGTAGACACTTCTTGTATTTTTATTTCTGCATATTTTTGTATTATTGGATTTGTAAATAAAATAATTATTGTGAATGAGCAATTAGATGTGACTTTCTTGAATTTGAGATTGGCATTGAGACCTAGACAGCATACTACCGTCGATACTGCGGTGTAGGCTAGATTTGGGTACGAACTCATACTCGATTATCATTGAGCTGGTCGTGACACTCTCCTATCTCATTTGATGTACATGCAATATCTAATGGCTGCTGCTACTATTGCATTGCTCATCTGCATATGCTTGCATCCATGTTGTAGCACTTAGCCATTTTCTGAACAAGGCCTATCTCCAAATATGCATCCCCTCTAATGCTCTTCACTTTGATTCCCTAATTCCTTATCATTCTTCTCTTAACATTCTAAGTATCCCAAGGCCTAGGACCTACAATTGATACAACCCCTCAAATACCTATCAATCATAGGGCTAAAGCCCCCAAACAACCTACACTCAAAATCCCCAACCTGGTACTCAAAATCCTTTCACTTCAGACATACCTTCTATATATAAGTATGCTGGTTCACATTTTCATTATATGCATTTACATATATTACAAATGAGATATATGTACCCAGTTATCTATATATGCCAACCTAGTATTTAGGGAATTATTAGGATACCTTCATATAACTGATACCCTCTACTGCCTATCTTCCCAATTCATTGATACTCCTTAAATACCCCCTAACTGCTCTCATTCTTCCACTAAAACAGCATTTCCCCTTCACTGTTTCAGTCTAAGGCTGAAACTTCAATCCTCAAGTTTAGTCCAAGACTGAACTCAAGTTCCTCCATTCTAGTACAGCCTTCTACTGATACTTCATGTGAGCTCCCTGAATTTAGGGTTTATTTTAAAATTTTCTAAATGAATTATTTTCGATAAATATTTTATTATAGTTATTTTTTATCATTGAATGTACTTGTCTGTGACTTTGGTTTTTGGAGTGTCAGGAATGTCAACCTCTGGAAACTTTCTTTATGAGTTTTATAGTAGACAAGATTACCTTTATTTTGGTATATGATGTCCCACTCAAACTTATTCCTTTGTATTCTTTTTGTATCGTACGACTTTTGGGTTAATTTAGGCCAATTGATCATCTACCGTAAAATGTGACCTAACTTCCAATTTAATTTCGGGGCTCGACATCGGTCCAATCTAATCGACCCAATATATGGTTTTGATCTATTTTGAGCCTACTATGCGCATGCCACTTGTATTCCATCCAATTGAGCCTCCGTATGCTCCTATTCCATCAATGATTATAAATGACTAAATTTGTAGTCATGACCAAACCTAGCCCAATCTAACACAAAACATCAACCCAAGTGCATGTGATCCCTTGTGACACACACCAAACACCCCACATAAACTTTTCCTCATGACAAATACCAAACACCAAGTGTACCCACTCAAAATATTCAAGGGACAACGCCATTGGTGAAATTCCTAAAGTATGACCTAATCTAGCATACACTTAATCTTGGCCCTTGATTTTACCTCCATCAATCACCACCACCCATTCCTACATGGAAACACCCTACACCCACTTCTAGTGGGCGGCCCTAACTCCCATGCATTCTTTCTCTCTCTCTTCCTACAAGCTACATCATCTTTGCTTCCCTAGGCCGACAACCACCCCCCATGGCCGACAGTCTCTCCTTCTCCCTCTTTTTTATTTCACCACCATCATCTCCATAATCATCATCATTTTCTTCCTCTCCTCCTCCATCATCCTTCTTTCCATCTTCCCGATGGCATGGCCACCTCGACTCTGACGTGCCACCGTACAGTAGTGCGTGATCGCAGCAGCATGGGCCGTACGCCGCCAACCGCACGTCGCTACGGCCAACTAGTGACTTCGTCGGCGAACCACAACCTACATTCGACCTCGGGCACCCCCTTCCAGGCCGTCGTCGACATCCACGACGTATGAAATAGGCGATTCATGCGTTTCGCACGGAATTCCGACGTGACACGCGATTTCTAAAATTCAGAATGTACGTCTCCGGACAGCAATTCCGTGCACGTTCTCTGGATGATCCGACTGTTGGATCGTCGATCCGTTTCTTCCTTATCTATATCGGTATATACCCCTCCACTCCTCTAAATTTTCAACCATTAATTCGACCGTTTGATTGATCAAAATCGGCCGCCAAGTTGACCATTTAAATTACGTATATTTTTGACAGTTTTATGGAGCCAACTTCGTGGACTTGTATCTCCATGTCGTAGCTCCGTTAGATGTGCCACCAATTCCTGTGCACAGCAGGTATACCCAACTTCTTGTCCTTAAAGTTTTGTTTCATTGTGAGCTCGTTTGATTGGTTGAATTTGACACCAAAGTTGGCCGTCCGAATTCGTATTTTAAGTTGTAAAATCTTAATTTTGAACCCGGGACTCCGAATTCTAGTTCTGACAGGACCGTGGCATCGTTCTGGCATGAATTCATATACAATTTGCTGTGTTTGGAGGACGTAGGCCCCGACACGCATTTTAATGCAAGGTGGGCCCCACAATTCGGGTCAACGGATCATTTTAAAATTGACTCATCGGAATCCAATTCCGAATATACCGTTGGGTTCGTATCTTCATTTTGGACACGTTAGCATATACTTGGTTAGGTTTAGTTGACTTTGGCACCGGCATGCATTTTCATGCAGACCGGATTCCAAATATCCAGGTCAACGTGTCATTTAAGATCGGCTCATCTGAATCAAATTCGGGATATACCGTTGGATTCGTATCGTCATTATGGATCCATAGACGTATAATTTGCTAGGTTTAATAGTCTTTTATCCTAGCACATTTTTTGTGCAAAGTGGGTCCAACGGCGGACATTGTTTTGACCAAAAATTATCATTTTGCCCCTGTGTCCAAATTGGACTTATGGGTAGGCTATTCTAGCTAATTTGACCATTCTGGACACGTACGTTGATATTTCTTTTATCATCCGACAACATCTGTAGATTTTTCTTATGTATCATCCTTAAATTATAATTAATTTTTATTATGTTCGTATTTCGGAATTCGTGCATCAGAACTGAGATCAGTCAATTCCAGTGATCTCACATCGCTGAAATTAACAAGATGACCATGTGGATCGCTACGATACGATTGTTAATCTTACGGCTGATCGTATTGCCTCGATTTGCATGACGTAGGTCTCGATGTACGAATAACGAGGTGCAAACTTGATATTTTAATAACCTATAACTTGCAATTCATATTATTAGTATATATATGTATATAATTGGATTTTGTAAAACTCTAAAATATTCTTTGAGTTTCTAAGGACTCTAAGTTTTGGTTATAGGCTTAGTGTCACCCCAAATTGGTCTACTATACTAGGTGTCCCAGTTAGAAGTTGTGGTACACCACTAGTGTTAGAGTTAGCAGTCTAGAGTTTTGAACATAGAATAGGCACTGAGATTGTTATACCTCCTTTTTACAGTGACATGATACCAGGCTTTTTCCTCTGCATTCTCCTCTTATTGCCTTGTTCGAGGAAAGTACCATTACAAACTTTACTTACTGCATATGATAATAAATTGCGTATGAACAATATTCATACAATTATTTAAACTGGAAATTATATCTTACATGTTTCTATGTACCTACCGTTTGCTCCACATGCTTTAAACTATTTTCAGTATCTTTCACATGCTTTAAACTACTTTCAGTATCTTTTATATGTTATAACTTGGGTAATGGGGAAACTTCTAGTTGAGTACGTGATCATACCCCTCTACAGTTTCGAGCGAGGTCGCATCGCATGCAACCTTGCCGTAGGCCTTATCCTGCATATTTGTATGTATGTACATCTATTGCTTGTGCACTTATACGTATGTATATTTTATTACATGTATACTTGTACACCGGTACATTTTATACCTATTGATCGATCACGTACCTACTAGAGTTTCAAACACTAGATATAGATATGTCGCCATGACAAATGTATTTGCTACATGATAGACTATGATATGACATGATTCTTATTTATCACATCTCTTTTCATTCCATGCTCAGTATATTTTGTTTGTAGAACCAGTACTTGCTCTCTTCCTGACAGAAAAATATTGTAGGCATACTTTCTGAGGAAGAGTTGCTCTGTGATCCTTACTATGGGATCCCTGCAGAGGACCAGGTCATTGCTCTCGAGGAAGTTTCACTTGGTAGTCTCGCTAAGATTTCTTTTTGGCTTAGTTGTTGAACTGTTTAAACTCTATCTTGTGGTCACTGGACTTTGTCTCCAGTTTAATACCTTGGAAGTGTAATAATTAAATATGAATTTATTTTACTTTTGCTTATAGATGATGTGTTATGATGAACCTTTAAAGTGTGATATTAGAACTGTTAGTAACTTAGATTCATTATTGTCTTTACTTAGAACATCTTACTACGCTATAACCAAGCGTAGGCTGGGCATGGCTCGGCCCGGCCCAACAATTTGGGTAGTATCGTGACACTTCATGTATCAGTTATATACCTCCTCTCATCTCCTATATGTCACGCTCCGATTCGGTAGAATCAATAGTCGTCCCCCGGGCGTGATGCTGTGCAAGCCTAAGTTGCGCTCGTACAAGGCGTTTCATAAGGTTATTCGAAACAACATCATTTACGAGAGTACGCAGAAGAATTGAACACATTTATATAGAGAAGGAAACTTGTATTTTCATTGATAATAAGTTAGATTACAGACTCGATTACAAAAGAGGCCTCTCGGGCTTACAACCGACATCGATGAGATAGTTATTCCATACATTTACATCCATTTTTACAAAACATCAAAATGACTCTCTAAGACCTGGGATCGGTGAGAGTTTGCGCTGTATGATGCAGTTGAATTGGAGTCTTCAAAATGTTGTAGAGTTAGCCTTCGCGCTAGCAAGGCTTCAAAAGAAATGAGCATCGCCTTTAGTCCCTTGGCACGCTATCCTGGTTCCGGGTACCTGTTGAGAGCGAGGGTCAGCACATTACACTTTGTGCTGTTGCGTAGCAATTTAAATCCCCTGCTCTCATTTGTTGAAGAAGTTAAGTGAACGTGCATGCAAATGTTTAGTGAAGTTTCTAGCCATCCTAGTCAATTCAAACTTATTTTGAAGGCACAACAGTATAACGACGATATGTCTTACCCTCGCAGAGCGTGTCATTGCAACGTAAACTTACCATGTTTTTCCCTGTCATGTTGTTAATAAGAAAATATAATAGAGTGTATTCATGAAGGTCACTGGCATGACAAGCCATCCTGGACATATAGCTTGGTAGACAGAGGTCCTTCAGCACAGGTAGCGAGCTCCGTTGAAAGCCACTGCCTACCGTGGTATGCATCCGGCATAGCTATCCGTGTTTCCTCCTAGACCGAAACGGTCCCGTGGCCTCGGGATACCATTCAAAAAAACAATCGCCCTTGTCGACAAGTTGTCCATGACCGTGCTAAGTTACCATTATTTCAAGGCACATCTTTATGGTATTGTTGCGACATTCATTTAATCGATTCGTCTTTTTCTTAGCACGGTTCTATATAATATGGTAATTGCAAGCACGATGAAGTTATATGGCAAGCAGTTCTATAGTTCGTGTGCGTGAGACGTCGTGTCACCGTTAATTAGAATATCATTCATAGCGTAACATTTTATCTAGCCTAACACGTGTCTAGCATTGATAATATATTGGAGAAAAGGGTCGAGGGAAGAAGGGTCAGCCACTCACCTTAGTATTTACTTGAGACGGAAAACTGGTTGGCCGCGCTAGACGTTGCCTACGCGATCACCTGAAATCGCACAAGCAACTGATTAGAACACTGTGTTATTCAAGAAAATTCGATACGAATACGAAGTTCAAAACGCAAGCCATGAAAACCATCGAAAATATTCACGAAAACGCATTCAGAAAACTAAAGCCAAAGAAGCAATTACGGCATAAAAAGCAGAGCAACGGGAGGTCTCTTTCGACTAGCCGCTGAGTCTATCCTCGAGGCGCAACTTGCTGAATATGGGACTTGGTTCCGAAGAAGCTACTCCATAACGGGGAATGGATCTTAATTCAACCGTTCCCGTTCGACCGATTCGATCGATCCCGACCTATCGGTCCCGACCGAATCGATAGCGACAGTGTTCCTTTCTCGCGCACCCCGTGGACGGTAAATGGGGCACGATGTAGGGATAGGGTACTACACTATATACATATTAATGCTTGTATTGGACAGTCATTAGAGGACAGTTAAATCAGTCCAGATATTAACATACAAATGCATTTGCAAATAGGACACTCAAACCCCTCTTCAGTCAATTGAACTCAGCATCTATTCATATCAGTTTTTGGACTGAACTCAAACATCTCCTACTGCCTATAACCCGAGCCCTAATCCCATCAGTTTAGTCCTCTAACTGAACTCCATATCCTCCTTTTACCTCTGATACAAGCATGTCCATTGTGCAAAGCACATATTGCCCGCCTTTGATGCAGCTACTGCTACTGCTGTAGCCACATGTTGCTGTTGCAACTGCTACTGCTGCAGCCATATATTAATATGTAGCCTCCTATCCCTTCACTGTACAGCAATACAACCCCTAAACACTGCTATACCAATTTAGTTTCTCTTCTCCCCTACACAACATTACCTATCTATGACATTTACCTATACCCATTACTCTTTTATTACCCTAATCTAACTCTTACCTATTTACCTAGTCACTGCTATCCTATTTAACATTCATCCTCCACTCAACACACACACACACCCCCCCCTACCACCCCTCTTCCACTCATGCACTCATAAACCAAGTATTACTCAACACCCACCACATTGGCCAACACAGGCCTGTTAAGGGCCAAGTAGACTCTGGCCAAACCCTGTTTCCAATACCAACCCAGCCCACTCTCCTATTTTCTAATTACTCCCTACACTACTGATACACTCACACTCACCCAACTCTCCTACCCGTCCACCCCCTCTAAACTCGGAACTCCAAGCCCTGTTAACACAGGAACCATTCTCCCTCACATATACACATTCACAAAACATATGTAACCCACTCACTATATATATATATATATATATATATATATATAGGAAAATATATAGGCCATTCACATATGCACATACAAATCTAGCCGTGCGTTTCATGAGATATCATGACACGACATCACATATCCTATTTAGGACACGTACCCAAAATCTCAACTCAAATAGGATAATAAAATCCCTTTGGAGACACGTGTCGGACATTTGGTGGTCACAATCCCATAACTACCAAAATGATACCATTCTAACTCATAGAACTATTAGGAATGAGTCCTCTAACACCTATTTCCCCACCTATAGGGTTGGATCTAGCCATATAAAATGCATGTTTATCAATGTATCAACATGTTCTCTTAGGACATATGTTAACAAAACCCTTCTTTATTATCATCTGGTTATGATGGGTTTAGAGAGTATGCTTAGAAGATTTACTTAGAAGGTTGATATTTTTTTACTTTGACTTAGCTTATAATGTGGATTAACTTTAAAACATATTTAACCTAGATATAATTTTATTTATTAACAATTTTTTTTAAAGTAAGTAACATATTATAATCTAATTGTTAGGAATTTATTTTCTTATGAGTTACAAAACATTTAATATAATTTAGTAAGAATCTAAAATTAAATGGAATTCTGGATATGGATTGCCCAATTTCGAAGCAGTTTATTCTTATGCTCTAGTATTTGCACTGGCTCTTTCGCATATGATAAGTCCGCCTTCAGATTTAGCTGACCAAAATCTTTCACATGGTTCGTATCATGCACGTACTTCCTCAACTGAGATACGTAAAAGACATCGTGTATATCCGAAAGCCCCGGTAGCAAAGCAATTTTGTAAGCTATTGGGGCGACTCGCTTCAATATTTCGAAAGGACCTACAAATCTTGGACTCAGTTTTCCCTTCACACCGAATCTGGTAACTCCTCGCATGGGCGTCACCTTCAGGAACACGTGGTCGCCCTCCAGGAACTCAAGTGGTCTTCGATGGGTGTCGGCGTAGGTCTTTTGCCGACTCTGTGCAATCTTCAGTCTTTCCCGAATTAGCTTGACCTTTTCCACTGTCTGTTCCACCAGCTCCGGGTCGAGTATCTGCCGTTCCCCGACTTTATCCCAGCAAATGGGCGATCTGCACTTCCAGCCGTACAAAGCTTCATACGACGCCATTTGGGTGCTGGACTGGTAGCTATTGTTATATGCAAATTCTGCCAACGGTAGATGGACATCCCAGCTTGACTTTAAGTCGATCGTACAAAGTCGTAACATATCTTCGAGGATCCAGTTCACCCGCTCTGTTTGGCCGTCGGTCTGAGGATGATAAGCTGAGCTGAACTGCAACTTGGTCCCCATAGCTGACTGAAGACTACACCAGAAGCGTGACACGAATCGTCCATCCCGATCCAAGATGATAGATACTGGTACCCCGTGTAGTCGAACTATTTTGTCAAGATAAATCTGAGCAAGGCGGTCGACGTTCCAAGTAACTTTAATGGCTATGAAATACGCCGACTTGGTTAGTCGATCGATGATGACCCAGACGGCGTCGTTCCCCCGTGGTGTCCTCGGCAGGCCAACAATAAAGTTTATAGTGACATGATCCCATTTTCACTCTGAAATAGAAAGATTCTGCATCTTCCCGTCCGGTCTATGATGCTTAGCTTTCACCTACTGATAGGCCATGCAATATGACACGAATAGTGCCATATCTCTCTTCAATCCGTGCCACCAGAAGGTCGTGCGGAGGTCCTTATACATCTTGGTACTGCCTGGATGCAAGGTATATTTCGTATAATGCGCCTCCGTAAATATCTCCTTTCGTAGTTCTGAATCATCCGGAACATATAGTCGGCCATTCAATCTCAGCATGTCGGTCTTATCTTCCGTAAAGTCGATCGCACTACCTGTTGAAGCTCGCTCGCACATTTTCTTCAGGTACGGATCATCCTTCTGAGCGGTCTTGATCTTTTCCAGCAAACTCGGCTATAACTGTAGTTGCGCCAATCGTATATCCCTGAATCGAACCCGGAGGTCGATACCGATTTTTTCTAGATCCTGTAGTAGTCTGCGGTTGATAGATAGCGAGGCAAGATATTTTCGACTCAGAGCGTCCGCCACAACATTTTTCTTGCCCGGAGTGTAGTCGATCATCAAGTCATAGTCTTTGATCAGTTCGAGCCAACGCCTCTGTCGTAAGTTCAATTCCTACTGGATGAAGAGATACTTGAGGCTCTTGTGGTCGGTATAGATCATGCACGCCACGCCATATAGATAGTGACGCCACAATTTCAACGTGAACACAATCGCCACTAACTCCAAGTCGTACGTTGGATAGTTCTTCTCGTGCGGCTTCAACTGTCTGGAGGCGAAGGATATCACCTTGTCTCGCTGCATGAGCACACATCCCAAGACCTGGCCTGAAGCATCGTTGAATATCTGAAAACCCTCTAGCCCATTCGGAAGTACGAGTATAGGGGCCAAAATTAGTCGTTGTTTTAGCTCATGGAAGAAAGCTTCACAGTCATTCGACCACTCATACACGACTCCCTTTGAGTGAGGCGAGTCAATGGCGATGCAATCTTCGTGAAGTCTTTCACGAAGCGTCGATAGTATCCTGCCAAACCAAGAAAGCTTCGAATCTCACTAGCTGATGCAGGCCACTTCCAATCAGCAACAGCTTCCACTTTCTTCGGATCAACTGCAATGCCTTCGGACGAAATGATGTGACCAAGAAAGGATATGCTGCTCAGCTAAAATTCTCACTTACTCTACTTTGCATACAACTGATTCTTTCGAAGTGTCTGGAGCACGGTTTGCAGATGTTCTGCATGCTGCAACCCTGTCCTTCGAGTAGACGAGAATATCGTCAATAAAGACTACCAAAAATTTATCAAGAAAGGATCAAAATATCCGACTCATCAGATCCATGAAGGCGACAGGGGCATTTGTCAGGCCGAATGGCATCACCAGTAACTCGTAGTGGCCGTACCGAGTGCGAAAGGCTGACTTTTGCTCGTCGTGTCACGACCCGCACCCACCGTGAGGGTACGAGTACGTAACAACGCCCAGCCTACGCCGCAGTGTCGGCGGTAGAACGCTGTCCTAGGTCTCAATGCATATAACAGTATAAGACTAAACAGTTTATACTCCCCGAATGGGGGTGACATAGCAGATACAGTCTCAATCACATCTAAGGTAGAGCATGATAAAGATAGATAAAACATGAAATCCAAAAGAGATACAGGAGATAGAAGTCTAAGTGTCTAAGATACATGAACCCAGAAGTACATCTCAAAACTCAATACAGTATTCCACAAAGTAAAATACAACTCCGGACAAAATGAAATAACTACCTAAACAACCTCTAATGTGTCTCCTCTAGGCTAGCAGGCACCTCCAGGCTATCTGTAAAATTTATCAACATGTCCAGTCAGGACGGGAGCGAGCACAAAATATCTCACGCTGTTCATATCGAGTTAGGAAATATAAAGCATGCAATATAGTAAAGTACATGAAACGCTGAAAGAAGAATGTATAGAAAACAGTAGAGATTTAATAACAGGAAATATCTAAATATGATAAGTAAGAACTGTAAGGAACATGTGATTTAGAGTACAATCTGGTTATGTAAACGGGCTAGAAAAATGCAATGGTAACTCCATTGTACGTGGGTGTACAATAGACATATACAATAGTTATACAATGTTGTACAATAGGATTTGAGTACATAACCAATTCTACTCCCCCTCCCCAATCAATACACAAGGATCTACTCCAGTTACGTTATCTTATACAATAGTGTACAATATTATACAATAGATGTACAATGTTATACAATAGTGTACAATGGTCTATCCCTGGGGCTCATGTGATAATGAGAGTATAATATGCACAATGAGTATACAAGGATATGGGTATTCAATAAATATAATATGGAAGTGAAACGCACGTCACAATATGTATTTAGTGAATACAAGGAGATAACATCTCAAAAGAAGATCCATATAGTACCAATTCATGATAATAGTCGTGTTAGCATCAAGTACAGTAATCTAGAGCAAGAATGTAAATCCATACAAGTATGAAATGGTCAGAGAATGTACTCGCCTGATGTCTGAATGTCCAAAGTAAATATGCTGTCCGAGGAGAGGTGTCTGGCTCCTAATTAGAACAGCACAAGTCACAACATGTCCAGAAGGGTAATATAAAGCACTACAATGCATTCTACATGAATCTAGGTCAAGCTAGGCCAAAGTCAACCCTTGGTCAACTCTGGTCAACTGCACTAGTCAAACTAGGTCAAACTAGGTCATGTCCTAACCCAGTAAGTCTTACTAGGCCTAACCAAGACTATCCTAGCAAGCACACATCAATACAAGGCTATACAAGCCAACATACACCCAACTCTATATAGCATGCAATTATTCAATACTCAAATAGGCAAGAATTCACATTGGATATACACTAGGTAATCTATTACTTTAAGCTATATATGTCTACACATATATAAACATGCATATATTAGTATTCAATATTAGGTCTATAATCATGGCATTTCAAATGGTTATATAAACTTATATATTACAACACAATATGCTAACATATATATAATATACATACATAGCTAAGTTAACTATATTCATAAATACTTATTTAAGAGGCTATGTGTGTGTATGTGAACATGGCAAAGGGGCAAGTGAGGGTTAAATGGGCATACATAGTGTATACATATCAAAGAGTGTCAAAGTGTAAGTGAACAATGTGTCAAGTGTGATAGTGTCAACATAGTGTAAGGGGGTACATGAGGTAATATAGGATTTGTGTTAACATAGAACATTACATCTCATTAACTTGTATATTGCATACATTACATCTATTATTATATTACATTCATGCTTGCATTCATTCATCATTCATTTATTCTCTTGCACTACTATATGCACCATACATTACATACTATGGAACCTACATATTCATTACAAGCCATACTTATACATGCTTACATTAGATAGGATACTTACACCTCATACATCATTTATTTAAACATTTACTCATGCTTGCATTCTCTATTTAGTTACATAATGTATATACATTAACATGGATTAAAATCAAATAGAACATTATATTACACACAAGGGTGCACAAAATGCATATGCCGAATAGTAACTCCTACTAATAATGAATATTGTACCATCTCAGCATGAATTAAACTCTATGATTAAAGTATGTTATAGATCTATGTGTTAGCTTTCCGAAACTTTAAACGGATCGCGTTTTCGTTTCCGGAAACTCCCGGAATCGCGAAAACACCGAGAACGCGTTTGTCTTTCGTATAGCTGACACTCAAATAATTCTCCAGAAAGTTAAAGAAAAAATTAGGCCTATTAATATATGTTTTTGGAAAGCTAACTTCAATACGCTTCTTTTAAAAAAAACGGGAGATTAAACCGAGCTTTGAGCTAGAAGTTATGACATTTCGAAGTTAGGGCTGAAATTAAAAACGTGGATAAAAATCATGACGGATTTAGATAGTTTGAGCCAAAAGAATACACAATATATATCCTAATTATCCACAACAATAATAGCAATAATAATATGAGGAACCACACTCATAAACTTGATTATATAATCATCATGAACCATTTATTACATATATAAATATAGATACACTCTCATTACAATATATATATATATATATCTATATATGTAACATGAACACATCCACAACACAAAGGACACTCCTATGACCTCCAAATGGACACAAAATAGACACAAATGGAGATGCAACCATGGGGGTCATTCCTATGGGTTCAAAATAGACCTATATGCATGAGGAAATGAAAAGGAGAAGGGATTTATACCTCCCGGTAGATCGAATCGAAGAAAAACCTTCCCGGAGCGACACCGACACGTAGAGATTCCAAAAGAACACGAACGAGCTTCGAATCCTCCCAAACTTGGATAGCTTCCTCCTTGACTAGAATGGAGAAGGAAAGAAGAAGATTTGGTGGTGAAATGGAAGGATTTGGTGGATAAATTGCTAGGGATTGCTCTCTAGGAATTTGGGGAAGAATAAGAGAGAGAAAAATAGATGGATAATGACAAATGGGAGGCTCAACCCTATCCTTATTGTGGCTGGCCATAAAGGTGGTTTTGTCCTATTAGGAAAAGTCCAAAAGCCCCTACTAACCTATTCTATGAGTATTAGGAAAGGGCTAATTGGTTGGGGCTAAATTAGACATTCTAAAGTCTCTAATCACACTAACCTTATCCATAATAATTAGTCTAACCTCTAACTAAAATATTTCTATCATGTGGACTAAAATTAATATCATGTGGCCATGCCTAACTAGTGTGTGGGTCCCACTAGAGTCAAACTACCCTCGGGTCCCCGTTTCAAGTCGGATTGAGTTGAAATTCGAACCCGACTCAAATAACCCCAAAACAATATCATAAATAATAAAATAATATCAAAATAATTCAAAGAGGTCAAATGCAAAAATATCCTTAGGCCAAAAATGATATTAAAATATCATAATCACATGGTTAGGCTCTAGGTCAAACAGTCTCTAGGGTTTCACTAGCAAAACGTCAAACCACAAGTCATTGATTTAAATAATGTTAAAATGATTTAAAATCACCAAAAATCATATCATGAATTAAATGTCATTATTAAAATAATTATAAATACGAAATTTCAAAATTACCCCCAATCAGAAAATTAAAATAAAATGAAAAAAAAATCAACCCAAAATTTAGGGTGCTCACACGTCGTCTGACTTGATCTTGAGTTGATGATAGCCTGAACGGAGATCAATCTTCGAAAATACCGAGGTGTCTTGTAACTGATCGAATAAGTCGTCTATGCGGGGCAATGGATACTTGTTCCGGGTGGTGGCCTTGTTCAGCTCTCGGTAATCGAGGCACAGACGTAAGGACCCATCCTTTTTCTTCATGAACAACACGGGCGCTCCCCACGATGAAATACTAGGCCGAATAAACCCTTTGTCGAGCAACTCTTGTAACTGGAACTTGAGCTCCTTCAGTTCGGCGGGGGCTATTCTGTACGGGGCCTTGGAAATCGGTCGAGTATCGGAGAATGTATCGATGCAGAACTCGATTTCTCGGTCGGGGGGCATGCCGGGTAGCTCATCCAGGAACATATCGAGGAATTCTACCACAACGTCGGTTTGACCCGCGTTTGCACCATCCTGTCGCGTGTCTCGAACGGACGCCAAATAGCCTTCGCACCCAGAATACAGCATCCTCCGAGCAGAAATTATCGAGATCAGCATGCAGGTCGACGACGCCTCACCACACGAAAAGCAGAATTCAGGCACTCCTGGTGTACGAAAGGTGACCGTCTTTCTGGCGCAGTCGATGGTTGCATTACACGGCCCGAGCCAATCCATTCCCAGAATGATATCATATTCCTTCATGTCTAGAACTATCACGTCAAGATCGATCTTTTGACTGCCGATACAGATAATTCCGTCGTCGTAGGCTAAATTTATGAGTAGTGGTGTGCCCGAAGGTGTAGTTACGCTAAGGTCGAGATCTAATGATATTATAGGGAATTTGTGCTCGACGACAAAGTCTGCTGATATAAAACTATGTGAAGCGCCTGAATCAAATAGTACACGTGCAGGCACATTATTGAAATTTTGTATACCTGTCACGACCATATCTGATGCAAGCACTTTATCTTGAGTCATGGAGTAGACGCGGCCCTGGGCATTGGGGTGACGGTCTTGGCCATTTTGCGGTGCGGGTTGATGGGCTCGAGGCGCTGGACCTTGGTTCCCTGGACGGTGCTATTGATGCTGAGGCGTGTTCAAGTTATTTCTTCTTCGGTTCGGACAATCTCCATGATAGTGACCCCTTTTTCTGCAGATAAAACACCCGCCATTTTAAACTTCACAGTCGACGGCAAGATATCCGTTTCGGTTGTATTTGGTATAGTGAGGTCCCTGATTCTGCGCCTGATGTCTGCCCTGGTGCCCGTTGTTCGGACGCTTGGTCACATTGTTTCCTTTCGCGTGGGTAGGACATTTGTGATTGTATATATGCACAGCGACGGCAGCAACCGGAGGGTATTGGCGTTCAAGGCGGAGGGCGTGGTTGAGTGACTCCCCCATCGTTTTGTATTACGGAACAGACACGTAGGCATAAATAGATGGTCGTATACCCACTTCGAACCGTCGAGCACGACTCTCTGTGGAGGGCAGGAGGGAGGTACTCGATCTGAAGATATGTCATTCCATACGACTCTCCGTCGAGCACTTCGAACCGTTGAGCACGACTCTCCCTGCAGCGATGGCAGCTAAAGTTCCAACTCTTTTATTACCCTAATCTAACTCTTACCTATTTACCTAGTCACTGCTATCCTATTTAACATTCATCCTCCACTCAACACACACACACACACACACACACACACACACACACACAAACACACACACACACACCCCCCTACCACCTCTCTTTCACTCATGCACTCACAAACCAAGTATTACTCAACACCCACCACATTGGCCAACACAGGCCTGTTAAGGGCCAAGTAGGCTCTGGCCAAACCTGTTGCAAATACCAACCCAGCCCTTCACTCTCCTCTTTCCAATTACTCCCTACACTACTGATACACTCACACTCACCCAACTCTCCTACCCGTCCACCCTCTCTAAACTCGGAACTCCAAGCCCTGTTAACACAGGAACCATTCTCCCTCACATATACATATTCACAAAACATATGTAACCCACTCACACTCATATATATATATATATATAGGAAATATATATATATATATATATATATATATATATATATATATATATATATATATATATATATATATATATATATATATAGAAAAATATATAGGCCATTCACATATGCACATACAAATCTAGCCGTGCGTTTCATGAGATATCATGACACGACACCACATATCCTATTTAGGACACGTACCCAAAATCTCAACTCAAATAGGACAATAAAATCCCTTTGGAGACACGTGTCGGACATTTGGTGGACACAATTCCGTAACTACCCAAATGACACCATTCTAACTCATAGAACTATTAGGAATGAGCCCTATAACACCTATTTCTCCACCTATAGGGTTGGATCTAGCCATATAAAATGCACGTTTATCAATGTATCAGCATGTTCTCTTAGGGCATATGTTAACAAAACCCTTCTTTATTATCATCTGGTTATGATGGGTTTAGAGAGTATGCTTAGGAGATTTACTTAGAACGTTGATATTTTTTTAACTTTGACGTAGCTTATAATGTGGATTAACTTTAAAACATATTTAACCTAGATATAATTTTATTTATTAACAATTTTTTTAAAGCAAGTAACATATTATAATCTAATTGTTAGGAATTTATTTTCTTATGAGTTACAAAACATTTAATATAATTTAGTAAGAATCTAAAATTAAATGGAATTCTAGATATGGGACTTACACTACTCCATAGCTCCGTACCGTCCCATTGCAACCTCGCTGCTTATAGCTCCAATACACCGTGCCAGTACTTCAGTCCCATAGCGGGACAACTCCGCATTCAATGCGTACGGTTGAAGTGCAAAGTGCATCGTCAAAGCGCCACATTGCCTTGACTCCTTTGTCTATGTCCGAATTCGAGCTCCAAATTTTTTACAAATAAATCGTAACAAAATAAATAATTGTAATAAAATTTGAACATTGACCACTAGTAAAAGCTCGCACCATATCAATCACTTGAACTAATACATCACCTATGTACAACTCCATAAATGGAAGCTCAAGAACTGAAATGCACCTGTAAAATTTAGCTCAAAATAAACAGGGGAAACAGATAACAAATGGCCTAATCCAATAAATGCTAACAAGTTAAACTTGTTCGTAAACTTATCGAACTGACCTTCATATGTTTTTTTATTAGTCACTAACCCACACACACTCTAAGCAATCCCGATGCTTGAATCTCCCTACTAGTCTGTTACGTTTCCACTAGAGCAATGTTGTGTTGGCAGACTTTCCTATGTTCAAGCTCAGCTCAATGACTCATTTTCATTTTCAAGGTTGGCTCGTCGATGGAGTCGAGTCGCGAGCTGTTCTATTTGCTAAACTTGCACCTCAAGGTCTTGGGCCGGGCGGTCCCCTACTTGGGCCCGGCCCGGTCCCCTACTCGGGCCCAGCTCGGTCAAAACCGGTCTGGGCTGGCCTGAGTTCGGTCAACAACCCGGACTGGCCCGACCCAGTGACCAAGCGGGTCCGGGCAGGGTTGTGCCTCCGGGCCGGCAAATCCGGACCGGCCCAGCCCGATTTGACCGCGGGTCCAGGCTGGTCAAACCTGCAGAAATAATTATGTCAATATTTTGGAAAAATATATGTCACTGATAGTGATGGCGCACTGGTTTTAGATCCCAAAAATGAAAAACCGATTGCTAAAGGTGCAGTGTAAGAAATGTAAGAAAATATTTAAGTTGAAAAAGAATGATGGCACTGGCACATTGAAAAGACATTATGACACTTGTTATGGTAAGGACACACTGCAAGCTAGGCAGTCACAAATAAGTATCAGTCCTCAAAGATCTTCTGTTGGTAATTTAACTTATTATGATGCTCGTAACAAAATCGAGCTAACCAAATTTTTTATTTGTGATGAACAACATTTCACATTCGGAGAGAATGATTGATATTATAATTATGCAAGTGCTACTCTTAAACCATGTTTTACTAAAGTTCCTAGATCGACTACAAGATCAGAGGAATTATCAAAATATTTTAAAAGAAAAGGACAACTTTGAAGCAAAGCTTCGTAAATGTTAGTAAGTTTGCTCTAACTTCTGATATATGGACTATAAAATAAAACTATGCTTTTATTTGTATCACGACACATTATATAGATCTAAAGTGGATGTTGCAAAAACGTATTATTTTCCTACGTCCTTTGGAATTTTCACATACCGGTCCTGTAATCGGTGGCACCATCATGCAATTTTTACGTGAATATAATATTCACAATAATTTTTTTCTATTGCATGCGATATACTAATGGTACCGGTGTCCACGGTAGCATCGGATCTTGTTTGACTGCATGTTCAAGGATACTGAGCAAGGAGAGGAGCATGATGTAGTCGAATATTTTGGAAGCTTGCGTCTGCGTTCAAGATTGGGTTCGTGCAGAAGAACGAACCAAAAACTCAAGAGATAAAAGTGTCGACATAAGTGAGCTGGACTTTCAATGTCTTACCTTGGAGGACACTACTGAAGGAGGAGCTGAGCAATAGAGACGGACGACGGATGACGGACGACAAAAAAATACTTGTACATTTTTTACAATTCATTTAGAAATAAAATATCAATTTATAACTTTTACATTTTATTACAAATTTAATGGAAGAAAATACTTGTGCTGTTGTACATTAAATTATCTTGACATTAATATTTTTTTTACTTACTACTTTTTTATGGAAAAAATACTTGTAATGTTGTACATTAACTTTTGCTTTCTAATTTCTAATTTTTTAAAACCTAAATGGTAGAAAGTAAAAGAAATGTATATATTTTTTTGGGTTTTTTCCAAAAACCGGACCGGCCCGTCCAACACTGTACCGGCCCGGCCCAGGTCCGGTCAAAACCGGTCAACACTGGATCCGTGCAGGCCCAGCCCGGCCCAGGTAACACCTTGACTTGCGCCCTTAGATTTATAAATATTTATTACACATGCAAAATTTGGAGCAACAACACTTGCAGGAAAAAAGAGAGATATTTAGACTTTGGGTTTCAAATAAATTTTAAAATTTGTGCTTGGGTCTCCATATTATACATAATTAATGTTTGGGTCTCAAAAATATTATTAAAAGTGTACCAAAAGTGTCACTAATTATTTTTTGTGACACTTTTGAGACTCAAACTAATTATATTTATGTATAAAATATGGAGATCCAAACATTAATTTCAAAACTTATTTGAGATCAAAGTCTAAATATCCAAAAAAAAAAAAATACACAATAGTAGATTCTGGAATCTAGGTACGACAATTAAATCTTCGATGGCCCGCAAAAAAATTTTGTAGCAGCGACTTGTGATAGTCATCGATGTACCTGGTCTTCATTGATTTTGATCATTGGAAATTTGGGGGACACAAATATTTCACGTCAAGAATCAAAATTTGGATTTATTTCTCCCTTTTCTGTGGGTCTCCTTTTCTTGTGGGTCAGTGTTTCAAGGTTTAAGGATATGCGATCGTGTTGATCACGACGTGGATTTGAGTACATCTTAATGAGATCTCGTGGGCATTGTATCTAACGAAAGATGTCAAATATTAGTTAATAATGGTACGTTTACTACGTATATAGTTGGGATTGGGTTTTTTTTTTTTTTTTTCTACCAAAATCTTATGCAATCTTTCTATTTCTACCGACAATAGCTTAAGTTTTGGATTGCTGCTTTAAAAATCGGGTCGAATATTGCCGATTGAATTAGTCAACTCGTAAACCAAAAACTCTTTTTAAATTAATGTCGACATACTATTTTTTCTAAAATCCGATCGACCCGACCATGGATCAAACTATTGGATTTTGAACCGATTTGATCGTGACTTATGACTTTTTTTTTCGGACTTTACTTGCAAACAAAGTTAATATATTTACTTTTTGACTAATTTTACTATGCATAACTTCTATATACTAGCCGCGTAAATCTATAACATTGTTGAAAATTTTAGATAAAAATTTAAACTATATTAAAATATTTTAACTATAATTTAAATATATTTTAATTAATTTTTTTTATAGGCTTTTAGAATTTTGGATATGTATTTAGTTAGATAATACCATGTACTTACTTTAAATATAATTTAAATATTGAATATCTTTTAAGATTTACTATATGTTCAGGTAGTTACAAAATTTTAAATTAATTTTTTTTTTTTTAACTACGTTAAAAGATACATACCCTAGGTAGAATTTTTTAAATTTTTTTTTATTATTGATTAATGGAAGATATAGATACGGTTTAGACAACTTATTTTTTTAACCGTTACCAAGCCGCATATATATATACTGCTGAGCGGAGCTCTGGAGCGCGCGGAGTGCGCGGGGTGCGTGTGCACGGCGATGATGATAAGGCCAACGGACTACGTCCGCACTCCAAAGTCGTTCCATCGACAGGCCAAGAATCGTGTACGTGGGACACACGATTATACTGAGCCCGCACGCGTTGGAAAAAAAA